>JAQIWA010000205.1:0-42327 GCA_034693305.1 Eueremaeus valkanovi | reverse complement strand
AATGAGTCCAATATTAGCATGGTCATCTCCATTATTATCAATTGTCTCACTGTTACCTTGGACTTTTTCAAAATGTGGCGTCCGGCTTTTTTAGTAGACGAATAAACAATCTTTACGCCAGCAATGAGTCCAATATTAGCATGGTCATCTCCGTTATTATCAACTAGCTCACTGTTACCTCGGACTTTTTCAAAATGTGGCGTCCGGGTTAACAGGGTTAATAAACAATCTTTACTAGTCTTTCTTACAGCATTTTTTCAGCATGTTCCATCATTTGATTGGTAGTTTCAAACTATGAACATTTGAAACACGTCAAAGTGTTATCAAATGATCACTTTCCTTGTAAGAGTCGACCTATCCCTGCCTTCTTTAGTTGGTGTTTGAGACAACCAACAGATGTCAACACTATTGCAATGTTTGGCCAAAAAACATATGAACTTTAAATGTCTTAAAACTAAACGTGTTTTCAGTTCTCAATATTTATCTGCTTTTGATATGAATTGAAACCAATTATAGGAAATGTCGTCAAAGATATTGAAATCAATTGAACCCCAATTAGTGACAGAAGAAGACGAGTTCGTGTCAGTCGATAAGGAGCTCGAAGTGGAGGCCAATGAGGCCATCGATGGCTCCGACGATGATCTCAATCACTCGACTCTTCTCAACAATATCTCTCTATTGGACTCAAAGCACAAGAAGTCTCTCAAATGGAAAGCCACTCGTTTTGAGGCCAACCAAGACATCAATGAATTTAATTTATCCAAAAGTACAGACATTTTCTCTACAATTCCTGCCATTCCTTAACCAAAGTATGATTTGATCCTTAGGTTCGAAACATTTATCAATAAATGATTTATTAAAGTCCATAAACGCCTCGAGCGGTGGACTCAAGCAGTTGAGGCACTGGCATAAGAAGAGACTTCTGGAGTCACCGCTCGAGAAGCCATTGGCCGACAGAATCAAACGAACCGTCAATTATGAGGAGACGTCCAGAGAGTTAGCGAAATGGGATCCCGTAGTCGAGGCCAATAGGAATGCCTCGCAATTGAAGTTTCCGCTCAATGAGCAACACATACGACTCGAACCGGCCCGAGAAGTGGTCAAACAGTTCCGACCGAAGACTAAGTTAGAGATAGAAGTCTCGGAAGTCTTGAATAAATCCGAAAATGTTTTGACTGACGATAAGGTTTGACTCCTTTTGTCACTTGTTTTCCAAAAGTATTCAAATATTTCTAAACGATTCCACTCTTAAGGCACTGACTGTCGCGGAGGAGAAGATATTGAAAGCCATGTCCGTAGAAGAGGCCAGACTTCGGCACAAAGAGCTGCAGAAGATCCGAGCGCTGCTCAGCTACCAAGAGGTGAAACTGAAACGACAGTCAAAGATAAAGAGCAAAAGATATCACAGAATTCTGAAGAGAGAGAAACTGAAGAAGTCTTTGGAAGCGTTCGAAAGCGAGAAGACATCAGATCCGAAGGTAGCCATCGATAAGTTGAACGAATTGGAAAAGTTGAGGGCTTTGGAGAGGGCCAGCCTCAAGCACAAGAACACCGGCAAATGGGCCAAACAGCTGAAGCTCCGGTCCAAGTATGACGAGAGCGCACGAACTGCTCTCTCAGAACAGTTGCAAATCAGTCAGAAATTGACGCAAAAAAGAGTTCACTTCGAGAGTGAGGAAGAAGTGGTCGATAAGGACAGTGACAGCGATTCAGATCAAGACCAGAACGAGACCAAGGATTCAAAGTTTGAAGAATTGCCCTCAGATTATAACCCATGGATGAGAAGTGGGAGAGAGTCTCAACAGAAGAGCCAACCCATTGAGGAAGAAGTGGACGAACCGATCAATTGCGAGACATTCGGCGCAAACACTGAACCGATTGAGAGATTAAATGACAAGAAATCGATTGAAAGCACAAACTCTGAGCCAAAAGTGGAAGAGCAGACAAGAGTGGAAGAGCCGAGGGATGTGCACATCGACCCGAATGACTTCATTTCTGTAAGAGCACATCCACTCAAGTCTTCACTTCCCGATTCCGTCACTGAACTCGATTCTGATGCCGAAAGTGCTGACGATTCGGACGGTGTGTCTGATGACGAACAGCGGAAGTTAGTGTCGGAGGCCTTCGCCGGCGACGATGTGCTCAATGAGTTCAGGAGAGGAAAGAAGGAAAAGATCGAAAACGAAGAGCAAAAGGATATAAACTTGCATTTGCCCGGTTGGGGGACGTGGGCTGGCACTGGCATCAGACCTAACAAACGGAAAGTAAGGAAATATACGATTAAAGGGAAGAAAAGACAGAGAAAAGACCATAAATTAGGGAATGTTATCATATCTGAGAAAAAGGACGAAACGATTGCTAAATACAGAGTAAGTATTGAATGGAATTCATATTTGATTCAATATTTTTAACATTTTATTTAACCAATCAATAGGTAAGTCAACTGCCATTCCCTTTCAAAAACGTGTCTGAATTTGAGAATAGTATTCGACAGCCAATCGGTCGGACATGGAATCCGGAAACGGCTTTTCGTCACTTAACTGAACCCAAAGTCGTGACTAAAATGGGAACTATTATCCAACCCATAGATAGCGAGGCATTGATTGCCAGCACAAGAGATGAGAGACAAGTGTTTAAGAGAAGAACCAAAAAGAGTAAACAAAAAGTGAAAAACAAATCGAAAACTAAATAAATAAATAATTTTTATTTTTTAAACGAAATAAATATTGTTTTTATAAATGAATATAAACTGAAATTAATTCTGTATTTGTTCGCAATGTCTGCCCGAATAGCCGACAACACATTTGCAAATGTAATGCCCGTCCGCTTTCTCTACACTAATACAGGTACCGGAGTTGAGGCAGGGGTTTGGGTTATTGTCGCACCAGTTCAGTTGTTCGGCACAAGTAATACCGCCCCACCCAGGCTTGCAGTCACACGTCCAGGGGCTGTCATTGCACGACCCATTCTGACAGCCCGGGTATGGCACGCATTCAGTGCAGTTGGCGCCTATATTGACAGCACAATAATTAACAAACTGATCAAGTTACATGACTCATGTATTCAAATAGAATTCTTGTGCCAGACCTGTGAACCCAATTTTGCACCGGCACTCTCTGGGCCGTCTGCACCATCCGTTTCTATTGTCGCATCCGTTCGAACAAATTGCTGTTCAATTGATATTAAATTTCTGTATTTAGGCCTCTATTTGATTGCAATGCTTACGAGTAGAGCAGAACATCCCATCCCAGCCCTCATCACAATTGCAATCTAATGGCTCGACACACGACCCGTGTTGACAACCAGGAAGTGTTGAGCATTTACTACAGTTATCGCCTTCCCATCTGTTGACCCAATAAATAGTGAATTCAATACTAAAGAAAATTAATTCAATTTATTGTTTAGTAATACCCGAATCTGCACTTGCATTCACCCGGCACAGAGCAAAAGCCTATGGGAGCAAAGGCAAAATTTGATCAAGGCTTTATTTTGTAGATATTTGTTGCCTAAATTGAGTGAACTAACCGTTCTTAGGATCGCAGCCTTCTTTGCATTTGGCTTTCAAAGCAAACATTGTTTGAAAGTATAGTTATATTGAAAAGCAATAGAAATAACAATTATTGTTAAGATTGCGATCGAAATACTCACGAATAGAGCAGAACATTCCAGTCCAGCCCTCTTCACACCTGCATTCCAGTGGTTTATTGCAGAATCCATGAGAACAACCGGGTATTGTCATGCAATATGTGCACTGCAGACCTGTCCATCCGAACTTGCACTGACACTTCCCGGGCTGTTCGCAGTATCTGTGCGAACAATAAGTCTTAATAAGTCTAAATTGAAATCCGATTAGCAATGAATGCAAACCCATGTAATGGATGACAGCTTTCCATACAAATGGGTTCTTCACAGTTGTCTCCCTTCCAACCGATGGCACACTTTTGTGATTCACTACTAGTGTTGACAAAGTCTGCGAAAGTCTGGGCTATTCTCCACCTGAACATGAACTGGACATTCGTAGCATTGCTTCGTTTCTGGGCTTTTCCGCCGTAATTCCATTCACTCTCTTCCACACTATTCGACTCAATGCTTATATTCTTAGTCTCGATATATCTCGTAATCAGTTTGTCATTAGTGTCTGCTTTCTGTTTGTGCCAAACCTCCACTAAAATCAATAGACGCTTATTCTTCAGCGCTTCCATTGAATTGTTGAACAATTTCTTCGAACTTATAGTTGACTTTAAACTTATGGGTAAAGTGCTATTCGAAATGGTATTTGTGGTCCAGTAGGCGACCGAACAGGAAGATGAAGACGAACTGTTGAACCCTTTATTGAGACTATTTCCGTCTTTCTTGCCCTCCGCTAATGTTATGGAAGTCGTGCCAAATATTCTTGAGTTTAGAAAAAAATTCATTAAATCATTTATAAAATGATGAGAATATCATTGGTATGTCATTAACGTTGTCTGCATTCAAGTCATACCTGTTTATGAGACTCCGAAAAAGTGATGGCTTTCTAGTTATGCTTTCTTTCCTCTCTTTAGGCATAATTATAGTGTTATTCAAATGATTGTTCTGTTGCTCCGAAATGCATATCTTCCAGTAGGGTCTGCACGTGGCATTGCCACCCCGGCACAATCCACTTGACTTATAACCACTACAACAATTGCCATTCAATAGCCTTCCGTTATTGTTCACGAATTCCAATACATCGAATTCAACCAAAAAGTATCCGGGCTTTGATTTGTCCTGTCAACAAATACAAGTTATTCACATTCATTACATTTGTATGAATCAAATTCTCTTCTAATCATTAGATTCTAAAAACAAGAAAAAATTCACTTCAAATATGAATTAAGGGAAGAATTGATTGAAATTCTAATAAAGATTTAAATTATTAGAAAAGTTTTTATAGTCTTTTACCGGTAGTTCTGATAAAAATACTTTTAGTTATGCTTTTGTATAATAAATTTAATTATGTTATTTATATTAAACAGAATAAAAATAATAGAAATTTAAGCAAATATTAAGTAAAAGTTTAAAAGTTCATAGATTTAAATATTGGTCTTTTTTAGCGGTCATTCAGAGAATTCATTTGAATAATTCTTCAAAAGTAATAAATACTTATAAATACCTCAAAAATTTGTGTTTGAATGACATCGAGACTGATATAAGTGAGAAGTAATTTGAAATAAAGTTTTATTAAATAATTAGACATCACTTTACAGGTATCTCAAAACCTATTTCATCCGAATTTGTTTCTTATACAACAAGACTGAGGACACAAATAATTTCTCTCTGAGTTCATTGACTGGCAGTTGAGGTGAAAATAAACTTGAATTGTCTCACATCAACTCGTATGACAACTTATTCTTCTAAACTAACTGTACTTTTTATCTCAACGTTCAGAATATTGGAGTCTAATTAAGCCATAAGTTATAATTTGTTTCAGTCAGTCAGACAAACATTTTGGAAGACATTTCTGAGAATTTAATTATTATTCTGTAATATTGTCTGAAAAGAAAGTTCAATAGAGATGAGTTAGAAATATCTTTTATAAATTATACAATACTTAAAAACCTTATAGACCTTTGGATTAAAAAAGAAAGGGGGTAACCAAGGGTAGGCATATAAAATTAGGACTAGTTTAAAAATCGACAAAATTTTCTCCGAATTCTTCATATGCATGGATTAATTAATAAGGAATACAATTAATTGAAGGTGATAAAATAAGGAATGATCTTATACTTAACTCTGGGACTTAGAAGTGGTTGAGTTCGCCATTCAATTGACTAAAAAAGTCAAAGACTTTTCGATCAAAGAATACCTTCTTCTGGATGTCTATAAGTATTTGCCAAACAATGACAACACGAATGATAGGAATAATGAAAACAAAATGATTCCGATTAAGAAAATCAGAAAATTACTGAAATTGACTGAAATCGACAGAAAAGTATTGCAGAAAATGTACTCCGATTTCATCCAACACTGCTATCCATCGGTTAATATGAGTTACACTTCGTTTCGTCAGTATATGCTTCGAATGGATTTAAACAAATTGGAGGAATCGGTGATTCAAAGGGCGTTCACAGCCATCAACATCAATATACCCGGATATCTGGATTTCACAGAGTTTCTGCTCGGACTCACAGTTTTGGACCCGAAGTCACCGCACGGGAAGATCAGAAGCGCTTATATTTTCCGATACTATGACAGCAATTCTGACGGCTTTTTAGAGAGAAATGATTTGAAGGAAATGGTTGTCGATATGAGACGACTCCAGAACAGAGTTAACGATACAGTGAGTGCTGACGAAGAGGTGAACCGAATAATGAGTGACCAAAACATCGCCGACAGTACCGGAAGAATAAGTTTGAATTCATTTGTGTCGTCGCATAAGAAGGAGGCTCTGGAGGGCACGAAACTACTGTTCCGTTCACTCGAATCCTTATTTAGTCTGATCTCAAACCGAAATATTTACGAACCGATTGCTAAGGACTCGAAGATTATGGCAGAAGTGTATGGAAAGGCCGGCAGTTGTTTCAAATGCAGACCAAAGAACTTCAAACTCGCCATCCATTCAGTGAAGATCAATACCGACGGAAGACTTGTCGACTCCAAGAATATCGACTCGACTGACAAGACTGATCTCGTGAACAAAGTGGAGGACAAGTATATCGAAAGCAATCGAAGACATTCAGTGGATGTGACAAACTCTCACAAATCTGCTCCGAATCAAGTGATGGATTGGATCAGAGATTTGGCGACAACTCTGAAGAACAATACGAGCGAACAGAGCAAACGTGAGATCAAAGCCTTGACGACAAAGAAGTTGAGTTTGAAAGTGATTAAAGACATCTGCGATGAGTTGACAGAAGTATTCAAATGCGAGCCCCGGGTCCTCAAAGTCCAGTCGCCTGTCTATGTGTTCGGTGACATTCACGGCAATATCAAAGACTTGACTACATTCGAGGGTCAGCTCTGGCGAACAGCACCGCTATGTTTGGCAACTAATCTATTGTTTGCCGGCGATTACGTAGACCGGGGAGAGTATGGCATCGAATGTGTCCTATATTTGTATTCAATGAAGATTTTGTGTCCGAATCAGATGTTTCTGTTGAGAGGAAACCACGAAATCAGAGGAACTCAGAGAACCTTTACGTTTGAGACGGAATGCATTCAAAAGTAATAATTTATAACTAATTTATATGTCTTTACATCCAATCAAACATTATCTGCAAATCAGATACAAAGCCGACGGACCGAAGGTCTTCGAACTGATTAACAGGACTTTCGATGTATTGCCGATCGCAGCGGTCATAGACGAGAGCATATACTGCGCACACGGAGGCATCCCTTACTCACTCACATTGATTGACGACCTCATGAAGATTCCGAGTCCTATGCGAGAACCAGAATTGGAATCGCTGGCGGCCTGGGAGGTAGGACTGTCCACATATGCTGTGCTGTAAAAACCTGTTAAAGAAATCATTTGTTTTGCACTCAATTCAGATCTTATGGTCGGATCCGATAGACCAACAGAAATACGAAGAGCTCTTGGAATTCATGAACCAGACGAGCGAATCGGGATTCTTGCCCAACACCAAGAGGTCGACCGCATATTACTACAGCGAAAAAGCTGTCGACGCCTTCCTTACGGCCAATAAGTTAACTCATGTGATCCGCGGACATGAGGTCGAAACCGATGGATACAAACTCCATCTGAACGGCAAAGTCATTACAATATTCTCGAGTTCGCACTATTGCAATCTCAGCAACAAAGCGGCTGTCCTTCGGGTCGACGGCCACCAAAATGAGGGTTCGCTCAAAATCATAGTTTTGGAGACTTAAGCGAAACAAATAGTTATAAATATTTATCTTATATTTCATTTCCATTGCATTAAAGTTCGAAACAAAATATCAAATAATTTCTAAAAATATATTCAAATAATTATCTGTTTATTCACTAAAAATAAAAACAAAATATTTTGAAATTTTAGCCAATTTTCTCATTTCATTCAACTCTTTCTTCAACCGATTCAACAGTTTTTTGTTTAGAATTTTTGTTTGTCTTTCGTTTAATCCGTTTGTTATCAAAAAATCGTATTTTCTTTCGTTTCCCAGACTTTCGGACTTTCTTCTGACTCATTGAACGCCATTTGCTTTCCATGTAATCCATCTGTTCTTCCGAATCGATCTCTTCCTCAGGTTTGGGAACGACTTTAATGTCACCGCTTTTGAAGATCTGTACGTTTGAGTGCGTAAAGTGCGAGAACTCGTCTTCAATCGGGTCGTTAGTTCTCACACTTTTCTTCAGTTCAGTTCCAGTAATGAAAGCGCAGTCAAGAAAAAAAGTGATTGCAATTGATTTGTCTGTTTTGACGGAAAGGGATCGGATATTATGGCCAAACAGTTCCAATAGCTTTCTATTCACAGCCAATAGGTTAGAGACCAGTCCTTCCGTCGACTGCTTTATTAGACCTAAAAAACAAATAAAACAATAATTAAAACAAAATAATAATTAATTTTAAACTGAATGCCAATCAATACCAATATTAACAGCACTCGAGTCTCCCTTTCCGGACAAATAGAGTTGTGTTTTATTGAGTTTGGTCTCTAAATCGGCTCTGAGTTGACCGCTGGTCAGGTCGACAGGAATCGGCACTTTCTTCTGGTCGATCCAAAAGGTTTTGCCCAAAAATCGCGACAAATAATCAAATTTGTTGTGAAGTAGTGTTCGGTCGCAGAGAAAGACATCAAAGGATTTGCAAACTCTTTGTTTCGCTTCAATCAGTTTGTATTCATTCCTCAGTTCTCTCATCGGAAGGATTTCGGTCACCAACTGATCCGAATTGTCTTTCGATAGCAGTTCTCTGTAATGCGCTTTCGTTTGCTCTGAAAGTATTGAACAAAATATTGATATTTGAGTCCAAATAATAAAAGAGAAAACAGTATTCAATCGACTGATACCTAAATCCAAGTCCCGATCAGTTAATGGCGTTTTGTTGACGTCTTTAACGATAAGACACGTCTCGTAATCGGATTCGTGTCTCCAATGGTTGGGCAGAGGAATGGAGTGAATAAAAGTGGTCTTATTGTATGGCGTCTTCTTGAAGCTGACCTGCAATCTGACCATTGATTCGCTTTGGTCTTCAATTAACGGCTTTTTCTCCGACTTTTGTTTGTCTCTCAAAGCCATCACTTTTTTAATCGTTTCAATCGTTTGCTTCAGTTTTCCGATCGAAACAAACGGCGAATCAATCTTTGGTTTCTTCTTCGACGGCATTATTGTATCGATAATTGAATAGAAATTAAAATTTATTTGAGTTTAAAATACTTTGGATTTTAATCAAAAATATTTTGTTTATGAAAATTGAGAGAAAGCGTGGCTTTTATGCCAACAAAACATATGATACAAACAGTGTTACGCTTTATAGCGAAGAGAAATACATTTGAATGCGTGTCCGCTCTTCAAGAGTCAGTTGAGATAAAGCGTAGAATATATTTCGGGTCTAAAAATCTGCGAACTAAAGCGTAACGCTTGTTGCGAGCGCTCTATAGTGTTTGATTGCGATCATAGGCAGAGATTGTGCGCAAAGCTATTGTGCGGTAAAACAAACGACTCATTCGTTTGATTAGATCTGAATTGAAATCCAATTATATTCCAATCAATTAATGCTTTAATTGTTTTGATTGCATATAATCTGCGTTCGTATGCAATGCCGGGCCAGGAGTTCGTTGTCTTGCAGTGTCTGAAGTGCAGTACATTTCAGGTGCAGATGCAGAGGAAGGCCACCAAATGGTTGTGCAAACTCTGTAATCACAAGCAATCGGTTAAACAGTTCTTCGGCAGCGGATCCGCCAAACTCTGTCGGCTCACTGTCCAGACGCTCAACACCCAGAGGGCCACTGGTCTGCTCAGTGGCGCCGACACAGGCAGACAGCACACCGGCATTCTGTCGGCCATGCAGGCCATGGACATCAGTACGGGCTGTGAGGGCACCGGCGCCGACACCGTTGACGCCGACTCACGTATTCTCGACTTCCTTATGGCTAACGACGAGAACAGCGAATCAAATGACGGTTCGGTCGACACAATCGACACAATTCTGTTTCAAAGCTTTATTTGAATTAAATTTTAATATTTTTAATGCAATTGTTTGACAGAAGTGTCGTTCCCTAAGAAGCAAAAGCTGTCCGAATCGAGCGATGAGTCCGAATATAATGAGACAATTGGTGGCAAACGTCAGCCAATTGTGTCGAATAACTCGAACCAATTGTTTAAGCGAAGTGTCAGCCAATGGGATCAGTTCTTAAGCAAGCAATCGGTTTAAGACATCTATTATTTATTTATTCTTTGATTTTATATTTTTTATATTAAATAAAACAAAAAATATTTGTTTTTTTACTCAAAACTGTTAATAATTATCGAATAGAAGTGAAATGTTTTGCAATATTTAGTCGTATTTTAGTCATAAACTAGCCCTGGGGTGGACCCGGGGTCGATCTGTTTGAAAACTATTGAATAAACTATTGCTTATACTCTGAATATACCGTATATTCTGTTTATAAATGTTTACAAAACACGTCTTACAGTAAAGCCGTCTATACTTCGAAAGCAGTGTTTGTCTAAAACCAATCGCTTGTCTCTCGCGCTGTCCGTTCACTGTTGACCCGTTATAGCCTTTGCTCTGTAATAAGTCTATAAGAAGCGCGCGCTCTTACCCAGGTATGATTATTGCGGAGAAATAGAGAACAATAGCCGATAATCGAAACGAAGTAAAGCCGATAATCAGAGCTATACAACAAAGGCAACGGTTCTGATGACCTCAAGAAACAACTGTTCGGACCAATCGATGGCCAGTCGAGTGCCGGAGCGGAGGACAAAGAGCCCATGTATTGGAATCAATGCCAGCAATGGTTCACAAGAGAGACGCGACAGAAGAAGAGAAACGAAGAATCGGATTAAGTCTTCACTCAATTCTCGCTTAAATTGATTTTGAATTTAAAATTCATCCAAACATTCATTAGTTTTTTGAAAAATCAATTTTTTTTGTTTTTCACAGATTTTGTATGAATTAGTTTTATTTCTCATTTAATTATTTAGTTTTCACTTTTCTATTTAGTATTATTATTTAGTATTTCAAGTTTAAAATAGATATGGATTTGATTTTCAAAGCCTTTCTTGTGTTGAGACAACTCTTTTAAATACTTTGAATGCGTTTTATAATAATTAATAATATATTATAAAAGAGAATAAAATTTTTATTTTGAATTGAATTCAAAAATTCATTTACAGATTATTTGCAAACAATTAATGCATTATTTGATCAATAAATTGAATACAAAATAAAATGAAAGCACAACCAAATTGGTTAAGCAGTGGTGCCCTTCGTCCCGGACCAATTTTATTTTATTTTTAATTAAAACTAATTATTATTCAAAAGCTTTTATGAATTGAATCGAACTTATGGTAAGATTTGAATTAATTAACAGTTTTTCCGCTAATAATCAAAGTTTTACTGATTTCTTGCAAACGATTGATTCGGTCACTCATTCCTGTCTCCAAATCGTCGTTCAATTCATTTATAGCCAAAACACAGGTTTTCGGCATATTTTGTAAATTCTTTATATTTTCGATCTTTTTCTCCAATAACTCGAGTTCTTTGGTGTCAAACAACAAAACGCCAAATGTTTTTGAATAGTTTTGTTGGTATTTAAGTATTTTCAGACGAAATCTATTGCTTTCCAATTCATTCCTATTATCCAAAAGACTTTTCTCTTCGCGTTTGAATCGATTCAGTATTTTCTGATAAGAACTTTCAGTCAATTCCCGTCTGTATTCAGATTTAAGTCTTTTGTTTAAAATTCTGCAAAATTTTTTTCAAAACATATTTTTAATCAATTTTTCACTTTATTTTAATATAATTATTAAAAAATTCTTATACATCAGATAAGCTAATGCGTGCTACAAATGTCAGGGTCTATTTTGAAAACTTTCCAAAAACTACCCATCTTTTTTTACCAATAGCACTCGGTTACTATCCCAGTAAATATTTTTAATATACCCCTGCACATCCATTAATATATTGTTATCTTGAGCTCTTGGATAGCAATTTCGCATGTTACTCAATACCCTGGGTAGGAGTTTGTATAACAAGCAATGTTTTATATAATTCAATATTTTTATTAAAAATGTTCATTAAATATATGAATGAATTTTATAATCTTTTTATATATTTTGGTTTCATTTACACCGATATAATGTCACGAACTATACATTTGTTCATTAATTCCTTTATGAAAGTCATTCGTTGACAAGGATTTCATTTTTGTTTTTCAAAAATAAAAATAAATTGTTTTTTAATTACCGAATGACTGGATTTTTGAGTCTAATTATATCGTAAATTATTAACAAATTCTGTTCGGTTTCCGAATGACTTGTTTTGATGAATATTCTGAATGCGTTTGAAGTGAAAATCGTTATTAAATTGAATAATAATAGGAATACAACTGAAAAACCAAAGACTAAGTTCTCTATGTTTTCGAAAATCTGCGGAAAATGTTTCTCCAAATCCATTACTTTAACCGTTTCGTTGCGACCCTTGAACTGTGAACTATCGAAATAATTGTAATAATTGTTTAGATTCATGTCTTCCACACAAATATCCGCTTTTATTCAATTGAATTCTTATTAATCAATAGAGCTGAGATTTCTATGCTAACAATACTAGTCTCGAAAGCGGTTCCAACAATGAAAAAGTCAGTTTTCCATTGTTTCTCACAAAATATTTCATTGAATATATGAAAAGCTTATCGAAATATTTCGTGAGAAACAATAGAAAACTGACTTTTCATTGTTGGAACCGCTCTCGAGACTAGTATTGTTAGCATAGAAATCTCAGGTCTATTAATCAATAATAAATTGTTTGAACTTTTCTATAAACATAAGATTAAATTATTATAAAGACTATTAAAATAAGTGATTGACATAACATAGACTGAAATTTAGTGCCGCAGTTCATATCATATTAATGTGATGCCAATAGGGAATAGAATTAATCAAGATTGAAATTTAATTTTGAATAGAAATATCTCAATAAATCAATCTAAAAGATACGACAAAACAAGTGCCCTGAATAAATTATACTCAATTCCCATCAAACGCCTGTAAATTATGCTAAACCTAAAGCAGAATACAAGTGGACCAAAATTGCTTCTGGTCCTCTTCTCCCCAATTAACATATTACTGATTACGATCTTTTTATTGACGCCATATTGTCAACTGCGGCTCTAAACTTCAGTTTAGTATAACTTTGATTACCGTATAAATGAATGTAATCTAAACTCAGTTCAATCAGTTTGACTGTTACTCTAATTACTTGTGTTTAAGCGAATATTTTTTCATAAATTAATTTTTTATTCAGTATTCAACAGTTAGAGCGAGAAATAGTTAATTGTTATCATAAATCATATCCATTATAAATAATGTCGACCCGTATTAACCAAGTTATAAAACAAATCCTATTGAAGCTAACGATTATAATTTATAAAGCATACCAATCGATTCGGATTAAATTAATCAACAGCCTGGACATTGTTTTAATTTTAGATAGATTAAAATAACTTAATTGAGAAACCAAACGACATAATTTAGGCTCTGGTGGCGCATATCATAAAAAATAAGACTATTTTTTTTAAATAAGATATAATAAGTTAGAAATAAATTTCAGACAATTTGTAAATTATATATATATTTAGGAGAATTGAAATATAAGTTAAATTCAAAATTTTTAGCTATATTTCATAAAAGGTTCATAGCTTATAAAAATGTTGATTATATAACAGAAACGAGTCGACACTTGTTTGCATAAGGCTATTATCCGACACAATCTATTGCTTTAGACATTATAAGTGGTTCATTCAAATTATGATTTTCAACATTTGTCTAAATTATATGCAATTTGTTTCAAATTTTCTTAAAATATTAATATTTTGTATTATACGGTCCAGTATTTGTCCCCCAATTCGTTATACCAGTACTGTGTATGAGACTGAGTGCCTCACAATTTGACTTTTGTTAAGCTTTACATTTATAACTAGAGGGATGGGCAAGGGGGTATTGCTACAATACCCACTAGGTTTTGAAATAAATTTTTTAAATTGGTTTTTTACCATGAGTTTTCCAGTCAGATCCCAGTTTAGGTACCCCTAGCAATTTTGGGGGAATTCGTCATTTTACCTCCTCCTATACCCCCTTTAGGTTTGCTTAAACTTATTTAAATTAGGGCTAAATTGTGCTTAATTTGGCTAAATTTTGACGAATTTGGTCAGAATCCGGTCAAAATTGGCTATTGTGGCGGCCATTTTGTCAGTCATTTTACCCCTGCTATACCCCCATCCAGCCTCGGCCGACCTTGCACATCCCTAGATAGACATACTGTAAGCTTATATAGGCTTAAGATGTTAGTGTAGAACAGGCGACAGACGATCTTGACAAATGTGCACACAATGTACCCGGCAATGACAAAATTGATTGAACGAGCTTTTATCAACTTCTTGACTACTTCACTGAATACTGGGTTAACCACTTTTATCCATTTGTGTATTGGTTTTGAAATCCGAGTGAAAATGGCTTTCAATTGCATTCAATATTCAATACTTTGATCTGATTTTCACTTTATCTAAAAACCTATTTTATTGATCCAAATATACAAATATTGCTATTTTTATACTATTTATATCTAATATGAGCAAGCTGCCACCAGTATTTCAGGTCTTATCTAGATCATTTGAATTCACAACTCGTCTGTTTGGCTTCAAACCAGTATTTCGAGATTAAACCTCAGATTTACATGGATACTCTATTTACCCGAAAGTTTAATCCAAGCTTGATCTCCACCCTGCACATCGCTTTTGTGATTTATAAGTAATGAATGAAAACTTGAGGAAAAGTTATTAATAAATACATTAATATTATATAATTATTTGAGATAATCAGCGAAACTCAAACTTGACCTCAAAATACATGACAGAAATCACATCAATTTATTCTCAATACTTATTTTATCGATACAACTAAAACGAGTTAAACCCAAATATCTATTATACTCTAAAAATATACTACTTTTCTATTCATTCAAACGCTAAGACTTTACATAACATTAAGTCTTTTCTATTTCTAAAACTATAATAAAATTGTAATTTCAATGAGAATTGAACGCAAAATATCGGCTTTTATTCATATTATTTCAATTCAATGCTATTGTTAAGGATTGCCAATTGGGATGGAGAAGGAGGGAGTCAGGCCCAGTCAGGTAGTTCAGTCAGGCCAACTTGGCTAAACTGAATCGGGATGAACCTGGGTGAATTTCAACAGAATTATTTTTTGACCAGCGATCAAAATATAGATATTTTATAGAAAAGAATACTTTTTGAGGAATTGTAGCCAAAATACGACACTTTTCCCAAAACTTAGTAATAATTATTCAAATCGATTCAACATTTCTTAATTCTGCTCAAAGGAATAGATGCGGAAGGAATAGAGGGTTAGCTTTAGGTCCCGGAGTATCCTAAATATGCAAAGCGATGACAATTACCATAAATGAGACTGTAGTTAATGTGTATATAGTATAAAATGACCCACTTCTATATTCATTTGTTAGGGCTCGTCATTTTTGGTCCAATTAATCAAAATCGGCGAATGTTTATATAATACTAGTATTTGAGTCCAAATGTATTCTTATCGAAATGGGGGGAACTTTTTTGGATATTGAGAAAGACACGGGACCTTTTTTCAAATCGTTTCCATCCGACATTGTACACTTAACAAGGACATTAGAATCAGAGAACATTTGCTGACATAATACTATCATTTGATAATATATTTAATATGATTTGACATTTCTTATAATGATTTACAGTTTATATGATATGAAAAAAACTTTAAAATCTATACTTCCGTAGACTTTATGTTTCATTTCTTTTGAAAAGTGAATTAAAGAAATAGGAAATGATTTAATGATTTGTTTATTTTCTCTTTGTATTTATCGATTAACAGATTTTGATTAAACTTTTTTATTGCTTTCAAACTTTTTAATGTATTTTAAAATTATTTTTTTCAATTAAATAGTTTTACTTATGTTTGTTATTTACATAATTTTAATATATTTTGTTACAGATATACACAATATTTATATGAATTTTTATTTAAATAAATTTATATTAATTTTCCCAATATTTTGCTTTCATAATAATAGGCATATAATTTCAATTACTTTTCCTGCCCAACAGTTCTTGAAAAAAAAATAAAGATTGATAAGATTTAATTTGATAGACTTTATTGTAATATTGTTTAACCATTATAGACTATTGCACCAAGTTTACTTAATTTGACTACCCTGAAAAACAGAGATAGGCAATGGGTCTGACGACAGGGGGGGGGGGTAAGCCAAAAAATTTTGCCAAAAGGGGTACAATGAATCACTTTTGAGGCCCAAAAGTGCCCCCATTTTCGCGTTTTTTCCTCAAAAAGATCGAAAAATAGAGGGGGGTCTGCCTCAGCCAAAATCACAGGGATACCCCTATTTGTACCCCCATTGCCTATCACTGCCTGAAAAATAACTTTTGCAATAAATAAAAGCTGTACTATTTGTCTTCATCTTTCAGGCAACCCAGGTAATAATGCTCATTCAGACTCTGTATACACGAATGCATACTCTGTAGGAAGCGGAGTTCATATAAAGATTGTGCATCTTGTTCCAATTAATTGAAACTTTAAATTAATTTTCAACACTTTTTTCTATTTAGCGATAAATAAATTAAATTAAACGAATAATTCAATTAAATCCGAAATCAATGACATCAATGATCAGTCAATGTTGAGTTTGTTATCGCTTTCCTTAAACCAGAAAAATACAGATTAATAACCGATTCTAAGCTAACCTATGATTTAATTTGACATAAAAAATGTTTTTTAAATTAATTCAATCATTTGATTCAAATATCAGGTTCTGCTCTGTATTCAAACTTTTTTTGAATTTATAATCTTTTAATTTAATCGACATTTGAGTAGAAAAACAAGTGATTTAAATAAGTTTTTCCGAATTCTTAATTGACTTCGATATGTATTATCATTAATATTCTGCAGGAATGCAGTAAAGAATTTATGTTAACGATTACAATGCTCTGCAAAATAACATCCATTTGTTTTAGTTCTCAACATCCAAATGAATGTTCTCTACATTTCTTTCATTAAAATCTACATTAATTTCATTTTAATATTTCGATCCAATTATAATATTTTTTTATCTTTTATACAACATTTGTAATGCTTTGCTTTGAAACATGAAAACTGAATTATAAGAATACAATACTATTAAACAATTTTCTAATTATATAAATTAATTCAAAATAATTTCGGTCGTAAACCCCTCGCAAGTTTCATATTAGTTTACCCTTAACTTGCCTGGATCGTTGACTTTCACATCCCTTCAGATTCTTGTATCAAATAAACAAAAACTTTAGTTTTGTTGACTTATTCTGGATTTGCAAAAAAGTTTTGTTTATAAAAATAGCTTTGATTTACCGGAGTTTGTAATAAATGAACTCTTTTTTCAGTTAATGAGCAAATAATTGTTTGAACCGTATATTGAATTCGGATAAAAAATAATTGAATTTATGGTTCTTTCAATTTGATTAGAAGTACAGACAAATCGGATCTGTTTTTAATTTTATATATATTTATTGATATCTTTATTATAATCTCTGTATTATTCACAGAATTATCCATTTTGTTCCTATCCTTCCCTATAATCAATATAGAGATCAAAATTCTTTTCAGTTTAAGGCGAGTCTAATTCACTTTGATTTTAAGCCAAATATTTTTCTCTGATTTGAATAATTAATTCAAATAATTGAGGAAGTGCCTTTTCATATCTTACTAATATATGCACATTAGGAATGTATCATAACTACAATATTCAAATTAGTGCATTTAAACCTATTTTCACTATTAATCTCTATTTATATAAAACTTTTAAAAAAGAAAATTAAAAAATAATAACAAAAATCATAAAAAGACTAAAAATATAAAATAATTAAAATAATGATTAACACTAATAATACAATTAAATCAACATTAGATAGGATTAGAAGCAAATTAGTCGCAAAATAAAGCACAAGTTTTTTGTTATTTTTATATTCAAAACAAAAACCAATTAAAATATTTTTAGTATTAATGAGTAGAAACTTAAGAAGTGGTGAAAAATGAAAGTCGAAAAATGAAAAAATAAAGTGGCCCGTGGGGGGATCGAACCCACGACTTCCGCGTTATTAGCACGGCGCTCTAACCAACTGAGCTAACGGGCCATTGCATGTGTGCTCCTTCAATATTATGCACCACTATATTGAACAGACATAGGGTATGTCTATAATGATTGCTCAAACTGTGCACAAAGTGATCTTTGCACAGTTTATAGTCTCAGTTAATAAATGCTAACATTTATTATCATTGATTTGAATACAACTATTATAACAGTTAATGAAAGAATGAAATGAATAATAGATTGCTTAACAAAGCAGTTATATTAGATTATCTAGAGTACATTTGTAATGTCATATATTTGACAGGTTCATTTAGAAATGAGAATATCTGGCTCAGCTCAAGTGTTTCTATATTAAGGCTAATTCTATTTTTTCTTCTCAATCGACTAATTCTTTTCTAATTCAAGTTTAGGTCAGTTTAAAACTTTCTATCAGTTGACTTGACTTATATAATACTACGAATGAATAGCATTGATATAATGGCAGAAAATAGTGTCAAATAATAACTCGAGTTATGAACTGAACTGCTTTCAAGCGAACGCTAACAACGCCTCGAACTTGAAATTAGAGTTTCAGGCCTTAAGCTCGAGGCTTGACATTAGAGAGAGGTTTGTTAGAGATTGAGAGAAAAAACTAAATAACAATTTTCTCTTTTAGTTTGATATCTAATTTAGTTTAAAATAATAACAAACCAAATAATGAAAAAATAGTTTATAATTTGAAAAGAAATAAAAGCAAAATATTTGAAAATATAATTTCTAATAAAGAGTTAGCATTGTATTCAAATGGCATACTATATAATGCACACAATTTCTGGTCTTTGATCCTTAACTATACGAAAATAAAATCAGATTTATATTTATTTATTTTGCATTTATCTAATTCTAATTGAAATTCTTGTTTATCACAATCAGTTCAGTCGATATATTCGTGCGAATAAATTATTTGAATAAAATATATATTTATTTATATATTTTTAATTTGAATAAAAAGAGAATAACAGCTATTTTGAAGCACCAATTTTTTACCCTGCTTTATATCCCGTGTGATAGTCTAGATTCAGTATTTGATCCCCAATTTAGAGCATAATTCACATAAATTTTTTTTATTTCATTTCTCAAAACTTTTTTCTCTTTTATCTCACGTTTAATATAATGTTTGGGTTTAACAGGAATTATAAGTTATTTTCATAGCGTATATGCTATTTGCTATGTAAGCCGTCTTATACTGCATATCAATTGTTTATTACATGTAATCCCAAACAATATTGTCCTAATTTTTAAATATTTTTTCCATTTTTTTTTATTGTTTTCTTTCTTTTTTATAAATTTAATTTTAATAAAGCAAAGACTGATTTTATTTTTATTCACATAAGCCATAAATGAAAAGCAATGAATAGTTTATGGCTTTAAACTCTTTAAACTACTTCTCCATCTATTTCTGGTTCGCCTCTTCCTTGTGATAAAGAACCAAACAATCAATAAAATAAATGTATAAATAAGTGAAGAATAATAGCAGAGATAATATAAAAATAAAATAAATTAAGTCAAAACACGAATCATATGCTCAACTGATTAACTGAATTATTATATATCAGACTTGGATTACATCAAGAAATCGAGAAAAAATAAATCTATGCTAAGGTTTGATAAAAAAATCACTTATTTTTTCAGCTCAGGATTTATCAAAGCTCGTTCACAGCGGAGATTTGACCAGTAATACGTTTATGTGTAACATACTATCAATTATAACAGTTAGTAAGACGGGTGAAAATTTTGATTGTAAAATATCGAACGAAATCAAAGTATATATAATCTAATCGTATATCTGAACCAGAATTTTGATCATATCTTCAAAGCATATACGCTATCAGTATTAATGAAGACTTTAATTGAATTGAACTCACTATCAATAAGCCTTAAATCTATGACAAATATTAAGCAATTAAATATTTTAAGTGTTTCTTAATTACAGTGCGTAATAGCACTTCTACAACATATCATTTGTCCAACAAAAGTATGCCCAAGTTCCTTTTACCAAATATTCTCAAATTATTTTGCTGGCCATTGACATATGACATTGAATAATGAACCCAGCATCTTTGTTTCATGTAGTGTTGACCTAATCTAATACAAGAATAAATTAATTGATAATTTTCTATTTAATTAATAAAATAATAAAAACAATCAAGATAACTTCTTTAAATCTGGGAAATTATTAGTTAACTTTACATAGTTTACAAAAATCGGTTATAAAATGAACGAACCATTTGATGATTCAAATAATTATATTATTTTATTCTTTACTAAAAAAACAATAATTTCCAAATTCTGGTAATCAGTTCTGGAATTTATTTTTCCATTTCCCACAGATATATAGCAAAGCGATCGTCAAATGTCAGACTGGAAGACAATTTTATTTTTATAACACAATTTCAACTATGATTTGCATTCAAAAAGCGAACCAAAAGTATAATTCAAATTAATTATAGAATATTTGAATTCTATGTTTATACTCATTGCTAAACCAGATTCATATCGATCGCATAATTAATTTTTAATGTATTTTCAAACAAAACAAAACAAAAGCTCTGATGAATGAATCGAAAGAAAAATATTTAAAAAGAAAAAAGTTTTTTAAAAGCTATACAGAAAAAGTTTTTTCTCATTTAAGCTGAATATGAAGTTTGTTTGGAAAAAAATATAATGAAATCAAACGATAAGACCTTAAAAAAGTTTTTTACTCTCTTTCTTATAAAATTAGACTTTTCTCTAATAATAATTGAATTTCTTTGTGTTATTATTAAGAAAGCATTTATTAATACATTATTTTGTAACCAAATTTAGATTATATGCCAAAAAGGAAAATATTAATGCTATTGGAAATCATAGGCCTTTTCTATAGAGTTATTTAAATCTACTGAATATAATGATACACTAGTGTCTGAAGAATGACTGAATGGAAATAATGTATTGGAAAATAAATATAAATACAAATCACAGAACAAATGTTTGAATAGATTTTTCACATCATTTCATTTCTATGTAGTTTTTGTTTCCTTAGATTTTATGTTACTTTAAACTTGTCTTACAAATAATGTGTACTTTTTATTGGAAAAAGTACTCTTCAATGTAAATAAAAAAAATCAGTTTTCAATTACAGTGATGACCCGACTCATCCAATAAATGCAAAAGTGCTTGTACCAGGAAATATCGCCACAAAGTGATGCTTACTTTTTATAATTATTAATTAACTTTATTTCAAAGAATGTCTGATTTATTTCAATTAGATTTTCACTAATGATAAAAGTTTAGTTGGATCTATTGTTTCCCTGCAATCCGTGGCCATCCCTGGTTCTAATGAATGCAATTTTAAGCCTTAATACCCAAATATAAAAAGAGTTTCAATCACTCGATAGTCGAAGTGTGAAAATCATGTAATACAGCATTAGATAACTTATGTTTCGGTTAATCATAATTGCATTCAACTTAATAACTCTGAATAACCACTGAATCTATTTTGAATACATAATAATCACTTTAAGTTCATTGAATCATAAAAACTCTTTTCTAATGAATACACTTTTCGTAGATTTAGTTAATCACAAATTGAATAATTGATTTCATTTTGTTGTGTAATTAAACCATTCATAGACTAAGTTCTTAAAAGTCTGTCAATAATTGAAAGAATATACGGATTGATTGAAAATTCATTGAATTCATATGAAAATCTTCATTTGGTTTGATAGCACTGGTAGTATTGAATATATTGTAGAAAGGAATGGGAAATAATGAGTTATTCCTCAGTTTCTTAATTTCTTATTATCATATAATCGATGGCACAATAAAAGACTAACTAAAGAGTTGATTAATACCTTAGTAATGAGTAATACCTGTATTGACACGTTTTAAGCAGTTTTCGAGTCGAAAATACTGTACTCTCTATTATATAAGATTTTATTCAACTTATACTCTATTTTATTCTTCATTCTTATGATTCTTAAAATAAAATCTGTGTTACTCTCAATTCAGGACAATTCTCACTATTCTATTGTGTTTTAGCCATAATCTGCTTCTAATGAATTCAATGATTTATTATTAAAAATGGAAAAAAAATAAAAAGTCTTTAAGAAAAAAAAAACAATTTATTACAGAATTTCTTATTTTAATTGCACTTTATTTGTGTTGGCATTCATGCAAATTATATTCGCATTAATCCTTTTAATACATTAAAAGATGCAAACAATTAGCACTCACTCACAAAACGAAGAAAAGATCAGTTTTGCACAAACAATAAAATTTTGTTACCATTTTCTAAATTAGCTGAACTTTTGACCCGTGTACATGGATTTGTTATTTTTATTTCATCAAGCTCTTCGTGTTTCTTGTTCAACCAAATACTGATAAGACTACTTTAGTAAAACATAATATTATCTAGCTTATATAATTGAACTCATAGTCAACATAGAGCATTTTGCATGTCCTTGTCCTGTATGCAGACGTTCAGGGTCTGTTAGAGTGGGAATAAGCACGGGGACATTTTCCCACAAAATATCTATACTGTAGATTTGACCAGTGCTACTCTTCACTTTTTTAGTTCACTATTTTGTTCAAGTCCTGAGAAATTATATTAACTATTATAAGATCTACTAGATCATCTGGGTGCCGGCGCAAGTATACTTAACAAGTATATTGAATAAACAGACGTTTCGCGAAATAAGGAATTTTATATTTAATACTTTATTTCAGTCTGACTTCAAAGCTGACCATAACTTATAATTATATAAATATTAGCAGAGATTCCACTATTAGTCTACTCTTCACTCTATTAAAATAATTATAGGCATGAAATCTAACGGTGAAAATAAGGCACAAAAATATTTTATAATGATTTTGCGAAATGTGTGAATTTATCAAAAATAATTAAAGTTCATTAATATTCTGTTTACATCTCTTCCCTATTTTCATCGCCGAACTATTTTCTCCGCAACACTAACACGAAAACCACTTTTTTATACTTATTTTTAGATTACATTTTAATATTATATTTCACTTCATTCTAATCAATAATTTTATTATTTAATTGCAAACTAAATAATTCTCTAATTATTGTCTAAACTTTTTTAAGCCTTATATTAAGTCTGAGACTTGAAGATCATTTATGATTAGGACAGTCATTATCTAATTTTATTAATTATACTTTTAATTAGTTCTGTTATAAACTTTTTTCTTATAACTAGTTTAATAAAATTGAAAACAAAAAAAACAGTATTTAATTATTACTGCTATTATTCACGAAGCGATGTAACAGATCTTTAGTATAAATACATGTTTTATGAAACTTATTAATAGAACTAATTATAAGTCAAATATTTAATTATTTTTCTCTTTATTTATAACAATTATATTTTCGAGATCTACTAAATGACAGCTTTTTTCTCTTAATTAAAAATTAATTTATTGAAACTTTATGTTTAGGTCTAAAAAATATGTTATCCGAACATAAAAACTAGAGTAGGTTTGAAATAAAAACTCGGAAATGAATAATAAAATTTTTGAATAAAAATTTATGTCTATTAGAGTTTGAAATAAATAATTAGAACATCAGAGACAACAATATGTAAATACATTTATGAAATTCAATTTCAACAGTCATTTATTTGAGTCATAAATCAGTGAAAATTAATTCTCAATTCCATACATAATATCATAAATGTCGTCAACGCATATTTTTGTTCACATTTACACCTGATACTACTGAACCAGAGCTAATCATTGAATGTTGAATGCGATTTAGTGCACACAAACTTCATTAGGAATTCAAGTGAATGAATGTCAGCTTATACTACCTGTGCATTTGAAATATTGCCTTTCCATTCATAGGTCTTGATTTTAAAAATACACTGATGTGTGCAAAGAAAAAATAGCTTCGATTCGTAATTATAGTAATGGTATCACAAAAATAACTTAAGCTTTCTTTGAATATTCAATATGAAAGTGATTCGTGAAAATAGATTTCTATTAGAGAACAATTAAATTATAGTTAAATGTCACGAATAAAGCTCATGGAGTATAATATGAGCTCATTATAAGTTGGAAATTACTGATGCGATTCAGGACAGAGTGAACAACAGTTTTTCTAATAATATTTTATAATAAAATTAATAAAAAACTGAATTTTAGATTAAGATAAAAGTTTTTAATACGCTTTACGAAAAAAAATATGTGAACAAGATTACTATGAATACAGGAAATGAGTTATCAATATTATATTCTGATATGGTATGCAAATTGAATCTGGCTTTTGATTGATTGAAAAGCGATTAATTGTAATATTTATATGCATTTATGTATAATGTGTTAAACATAATAATTATTCATTTTTGTTGTGAATTCATTAATATAACAGAATTTGATAGCTTATCGACAGTTCGGTTGAGCGGAGACTATAGTCAAACAATATATCGATATTTCATATCATAATTAAACTCATTTTCTATTGTATTGATGTATGAAATGATAGTCCAAAAAGTGTTTTAGTATTACATAAAAGTAAGTCATTATTCTCTTTCTCTATAACTCTTATGTAATATAAAACCGTAGAAAAAATATTTGAAACAATTTGAAGAAAAGATTGTTTTATTTGATTGTAAGTGTGTTCTCACGAACTGTAACACAAAATAGAATCGTTTTGACTAAATGTAGGAATAGTTGAATGAGTTGTAACTTAAAAGACAATTGTATTGTATATTTGTTAACACAATTTCCATTTGGAGTATCACTAAATTGAATCTGAGTTAAGAATACGAATAAGACTTATATAACAATGACTTTTCTTAACAATTTGTTTGCATAACTCATTATCGGCTAATATAGTGACCCCTTATCTGCATAAAAGTGATATATGTTTTATATTTGAAAAGAAAATAACTCTTATATTACGGTATAAAATAATTTAATTCATAATAATCTCGAAATTGGATTTTTGCAGGAATTTTATAACTATTATATGTTTTGTGAGAATAAGTTTTTTCTATTATTTTGTTTTTCGGTCACACAATACATGCGCTCAAGAAATGAGAACCAACTCCTTAAGTAGGGGGGAGAGAGGGAGGGGGGGAGAGAGAGAGGGAGAGAGAGAGGGAGAGAGAGAGAGAGAGAATGATATCAATTCAAAATTATATCAGGAATTATATGATTGTTTGGAACCGAAAATTAGTGGCGAATAGCAAAGCAAGAGTTGGGTTGATTTTGTGGTTAAAGTGTGTTTTAGCCCATATTTGGGTCGACAACAGCATTAAACGGCGAAAAATACTCATTATTTTATCAGAAAATCTATTGTCAATTATGAGTACTTTTGAGTAATTGTATGGAAGAGTGCAATACTGTATTCGTGTGGCAAATGTGTACAGAATTTGTCAGATCTGTTACACTGTTATCCAAATACTTCCTCTCTTTTCCTTATAATTCTTATTTATATTTCAGGCAATTCTTGTTAAGTGAGAGAATCTTTAGCCCTAATAGTCGAACAATGGTTTAGCGCTATTATAGGATTTGCTAAATTCAATTTAGGTTGATTGCTTTGTATGCTCTACCAAGATATTATTCATTACAAAGCACTGCCCCTTAACTGTTGCCGATAACAATTCATTCTTCATTTGTCATCAATTTTTCAATTAATTATTAAAAATTTAATTGAAATCAACAGAAAATAGTTTTCTTTATTCAGTAGAAAATTGGTTTATATTCTAATTTAGTATAAAAACAGTTTTATATTAAACTCGTATTATCTGATTGCTTACTAATTATTATTATTTTTCTAGTGTTGAGGTAAACAATGCCTTTTAGGTGTTATCATAAAAATCAAATCTTTTCTAATTAATTGTTTTTTCAATTTTCCTCAAAGGAATTGAAATATAATAACTATTTATTATAAAAACTGATTAAACATATTTCTGCAGTTAATTAGGGCTGATCTACAAAATTGCAATGTGGTCATGGCAGGGATGAGCAGTTCAGCCCCTTCATTTTTTACAAATCAACATTGTCAATTAATCTAATGTTACTAAAACATGACTCTTATTGAGTGTCGAATTTCAAATGTACAGACGCAAAACAAGAGTGTCCTGTTGAATACCGGCTTGCACATCTCTGATATTTCATAGACGTACCTCATATTTCTACAGAATATTTAACATTTATTACGCATTCAGATCATAATTTTGATTAAAATACGCTTAATTTAGGCCTTCATTAGTGTTATGTTTTGCACTAATTATGAAATGTTTGCAAAGCTATTATTCATTAAATGAATGCATTTATTATTTCCATTTATTTCCACTCAAAGTCATCCCTAATTATACCAACTATTATATTACATAAACCAAATTATTGAAGCAATTGATTCGATAATGTCTTCTAAATTGTACCCTCTATTCAAAAAGTAGAATTGTGCTTATCTACTAACAAATACTTCTTTCGATCCTCTGTGGTCACCCTTGCTCATATTTAACTTTAAGATATGTCTAATATGCCTTACAATCTATACAATGTACACAAGCGTCTATTAAGGCCTGACCCTTCTATTGTAACTGTAAGAATAGACTGGATCTTATTTAGTGACTGGAATGACAATTTGTAGACACGATTAATAATTTATAAGACAATTCAAATGTAAGCCATTTAGAGATTATTCTTATTATGTTTTGATACTATTAAATGATAATTAAAGTATGAGTTCAGCCAAAGTGTTGACTGCTTTTGTATTTTATGCACAAATGAATAGAAATAAAATAAATGTCAAAACTATTCTCTCAGTTATTTAGCTTTAATTTTATCTCTAATGTTATGTTTATTATCTTTAATTATTATTGTGTTTATGAGTGGAATTAATTTACAGTTGGTTTGAGCCTAAGGTATAGAATATTATCAAAAGACAGAAATTAGGCAATAGTTGAGCCAAAAACATACCAAAAACTGAGAAATTCATTATAAAAGAAGAAAAGGTAAGAAATATAAACATTAATTGTAAGCATACGAAGGAAAACATGAATTGGGAACAGAAAACATGCAATTATTTTCTAAATACTTTCTATTCCTAACTTTCGGATCAAAAATATAATAAGAATAATAAAAAATATACTAAAGATATAAAAATAAAAATAAGTTAAATATGTTTTTAAAAATAAATTTGTTTTGTTATTTCAGTCCATTAGATAAAATGGCTAATTTCGGGGCATAGACAACATCAAAATGATTAGCCTGTTCATCTTTCTGTAGTCAATTATCGTTAACTTAAATGCCATCATTACCCGAGTCAAGTCAAGTCAAGTTATATAAGTTTGAATGCAATTTCAGCACAAACTCTATCGCATTTAAAACACTATTTACTCCTTATTATTCTCAAAGCGCTCAACAGTCGTAACATTCGTATTGAAATAAATGATAATTTAGTAAAAAAAAGTTATTTAAACATAAAAAAGAGTAATCTTCACAGATATCTGCCGTTATATAAATAAATATAAATATCTTTATATAAAAAATAATTTAAAACTTTTATTCAAAACAGGAAATGAATTACAATTTTTTCTCACTTTACACATACTATAATAGTGTATAGAGTTTTCCTACGGTTTGTAGGTTTGGATAAATTAATGTTTCTTTTGAAGTAAAACTTTATTTTCTTCACATATTATATATTATATATGTATTAACTGCTCAGTGAGTGTCAGGCAGTCTTTGGTGCGTAATCTCAAACATAACTAAAGCTATAGTTTTGCTATGAAATTGCTATTTGAACTGTGAATTTGAAAACCTAAATAACAAATTGTTTGCACTGTTATTAAATTTTTATTGAAAAATTATGTTCCAGATCTCCATAAGCCAGGGCAAACCGTTTTCTATAGTGAAAACTTCTTTATCGATTAAATAGATTTTTTTTTCTTTTCGTTTATTTAAGAAAAAAAATCTTTCCTAACATTCAATCAAAATCTGATTCGATCTATGAATAGAAAAATTCCAAAATTCACCGTTCATTCAACCTCTCTATTGGTTTATCAAAATTTTGCATTTATTTCAATATTATTTTTTTGTATGAAAAGAATTATTTGATCGATCATTCAATCTCTCAATCAAATGGTTATCCTCTATAATCAGAACGTGTTTATCATATTTTCACTAATCGTGAAAGTTATATACAGTACTCAATAATATTGGAGTCGAAGTCGTGGATCAGTTTTTTTTTCTCGAACACAGAATTCTATTTATGAGTCAATGAAATTGAATGTCTTATAACTTAATTTGAAAACTTGTTATTCAACAGATTCAACAAATAAGATCAGAAACAGAAAAGTAAAAAGCATTTGAACTTTCTTTTTATGGATTCATAACTAATTAATTCTTGTTTTCATTAATCATAAATAGTTTGCAGTAATTGAAGTGAATCGCAGTCTTAAGTCTTTTGACTGCATTAGCATAATATGAATATGAAATATACAGCACTGTAGCACTGAATTCCTATGAACTCAAGTGAACATAATATACATTCAATTGCATTCAGTTGAGCAGAACTGCCGATTATATCACATTATTCGGGTTTTAATACATGCAGTGCTTTTCAACCCCTAATAAATTAAATTAATTAAACTAATCTATTCATAAGTGATCTTGCACAACTTAAAACCATAGTGACTTGGTAAAATTTCATATTGTTTTATTCCCTGAGTATTGTGAAGAATATTCTTAAAATGTAATTATTGTTTGTTAATATCAGACATTAAGGAATATAAGACATTATAGTTTTGCCCTGTTCATAACCCTTTTCGGCATCCCTGTTATTTAACGCTTAGGTTTTGTTGTGACGATCGCACATAAGACAAATTGAGGACAATCTAAAACAAGTAGTGATGTGACGAACACTCTTATCACCGATTGGTCGACCTATTTATGGCACTGCGGAGACTATATTTAGGACCCAGTCTGGGCTCAGGTGGTAAAGAACCATCCCGTAATGGCTTAGGCTATGTATAGCAATCATAACAATAACAATGAGTGAAACATAATTCAAAATAAACTCTTAAATGATTACGAGTGAGAAAATTGGTAAACATTTTAGTTATTTGGATAAACTTTTTCTGCATTCACTCATTCACTCTCCGATTCTCTCATCTTCTCATTAAATACACAAATATTAATACAAAACACAATTAGAAAGCATTCTTAAAAATAAACTCATTTATAATTTCACTCAATTTTATACCTATTCCCAGAGATGACCAAGGTAGTATTCTATTATCTACCCAAAAAATTAATCATGCAACAATTTACCAATTACTGTACTCCTACTGCAATAAACGTTGAGCTGGAACATACAGTAAAATTGGGAATAAGTTGGGCCAAGTTAAAAAAGTTATTCATTCGTTTGATTTATCAAAAATTTCTGGACTTTTTTGTAGACAATTTTGCCCCTGTCTACTGAATCTGGTGACAAAGTCTTGCATTAGCCCTGGGTCATTGGGTCATGAGTGAGGACATGTGCACATCTCTGTTTGTTTATTTAATTGTTTGCCTTAAATGGAAAACAAAACAATTTTGTAGTTTATTATTATATTTGTCTCATGACTTCAATTACTGTTGATTTTTATTTATATTTATTGATTGAACAAAAAATATTGTTTTATAATTAGATTTCTAATGACTTCTCTGTTTCTGTTGGAAAAAAAGTTCAGTTTATTTACTTCCTTAACAAAGATTTGTTTACAGAGAATAATTCACATTTAATTTGATGTTAAATAAAAACTTTTATTTTCTTTTTTCATTTATTTAGACTTTATTTATAAATCAAAAACAAAAATCTAACTGAAAGTAAAAAAAATTGATTCACTTTTTTCAACCAATAAATTACTTTATTATTAACTTTTCAAATGACATAATTCTGAATGTTTTTCAATTTTATTTCTGTTAAAAATCAATTATATTCGCAACACTTGATGTAATTTTTTTTGAATATTTAAAAACTCATTTAAGTGTATGAACTGATTGAACAGAAATGATAGCAAATATAAGATGAGAATTGTTTTGACGAAAACATAATAATCATAATTATAAGACAAAATGCGAAATACATTTAGAGATGATATGAATTCAGAGAAGAATTAATATTAGTATTAAACTTGAGATGAGTGTCGATAAGAATATTAATTAGCATAAAATGATAATGAAATAACGAGGACAATTCTAAGTATTACGAGCTTGACAATTACCATAACTTATTTATACCCACAATAATGATATCGCATATCTTGTCCCCTAATTCGTGTCTATTATTCATGAGAACACCTTTTCTTTAATTGTTTTATGAATCGAAAACCCATTGATTATATGACTTAATGGAGAAAATGCTTATTTCATACAAATGATTGAATGCTTTATTGAAAAAGTTATCGTACCTTCAGATCTGAGTTCTAGAAAACAAGACTTATTTGAATGAATCAAAGAAGACCTGCTTTCGTAAGATTTTAATTTATGATTGAAAACAAGGCTTAGAATTAAATGAAAAAAGTCTGGATATTATATAACATCATTAATAAGGATGAAACATATCTTAAGCAATAAATATTTAAAAACTTAGTTTTTATATTATATTTGTTTCAATAATTCCTCAAAAAATTTATTTAACCAATGAATTAAATGGAAAAATAGTTTAAATATCTGCAAAACAAACGATTCATTTATACAGAATAATAACGAAAACGAAATGATTTTACAGTCGAAAGCATAATAACGATAGCTATTATAAAAAGGCATAAAAATTATTGAAACAAAAAAGTTTTTAATCGAGAAAAAGTGGTTTTAATAATAATATTAATAATAATGATAATACTATAAACGATTTGTCTTTTGTTGTGATCACAATCTCTCACCGATTACTTAATTAATGGTTAGAATAATCTATTTGTCTGTTGTATTGTATGATATGAACCGACATTAACAGCCAGTATTGTTAGAGTATTGGCACAAAAGGCTATTCTTTGCCATATTTGTGAAGACAACAAATACCACACATTAAGTAGGGGTTCGACGAACTCTAATTGAGTATTAAATGTTGTTTTTATTTAAAAATAATAAAATACTTTAAAACTATATATTGTAGTCCAAAGAGAGAAAAGAATTAAAAGAAATTATAATAAAGAGAGAGAAAAGATAGCGAGCGGTAAGTTAGTGGCAGATAGAGGAACAGTTAGAACGGACTGGGGTTGCAAGTGCGGTAATGCAATGTCTTGTCTGCCATACCTGTGCTACTATCTAAGCCATACCTGTATGTGCCCTAATCTATGTCAGGTAACGGCTAACTAGGCTAGTGAACCATCCATCCAATCGACGCGATTGGAGAACCAGTTCCCTACGTGTGTCGCATAAGACTAACTATTATACAATATTTCTGTACAGTTATAGCTATAGTCATATTAAACGAGTAAAACTGTAAAACTGAGGGCTGGTATGAAAAAGTCAGCGACAGAACTATGAATGGAATAGGAAAACAGTCTGTTATAAAAACCGATGCGATGATGGCTGGAACTCATTGTGCTCAGTGCTCAGATACCCGGAACATCTATATAAAGACTTGCGACTGTAGTAAACAGCGAGTCAATCAACAAATTGATTCTAAGCCTAATTCTATTAAACAAGAATTTAATAATTCTTCAGCTGTGGATCAAAAGCAGAAGCAAACTGAAGAACCGAAGCTAAGGGCCGTTAAGGCTGTTGTATATAGAGTAGTCAGGTATGTGTGTGCACTTGCTTATTATCCTTGCTTATTTTCTACATTTCTCAATTCTCCTACTCTTGTATTAACAATAATTTTTACCTTAACTTCTTTTAACTTGAATTTAAATATTTCTCTTACTATAATATAAACTCATTATTCGGATAATTATTATGTTTTTCTTGTTTTGCTTATAATTTTCAAAACTTTATACTTGTATTCAATTTATAAATCCAAGGATTTTAATATTCTTTAAGATTTTAATTAAGCAAAAAACAGTTTCAAGATTTTTATTTTCAATGAGCTTTGAATTCATGAGTAAAAAAGAAAAATTGAGTTCACATATAAAATATGTGCAATCATTCTGGAAATCTTGAATTTTTTTCTCTTCTACTTCTTCTGGCGATTTAAATATAATGCCTTAGCGTTTAAGTGAATAATAGGCTCTACTATTGAAGAAAAGTCAAGAGATTTTGTGATGAGATAATGAAATGATTCAATACAAGCCATGGTCTGATTCGGGATAAGACAATATGAAATATTCATCCGTTTATTTGGCTTTGATTTCAACATAAGTTTGATTGGCGTTTGAAAACATAAGAAGAGTTCGTTTCGATTGTGTTTCGCAAAAATTATACGGATTTTACATAAAATAGAAAACTTGTGTTTTGCCAGCAGTTGTGTGAATCACCTATTTATTCAGTGCTACCATTCCTTGCTCTTCACCGTTAGTCACCTACAGTCAGACCCGAAGGCAAACAGCTGTACATTTTGTCAACTGTACTGTACGACTGATTAGCATTGATTTGTGTGCAAAAAGATTATTGGTTTTTGCGAAAGAGAGGACAAACGCAATGCAAATGCAAATATAAAAACACTTAAAAAGTATAAATAATTTTCTTGAATGCCAGTCAAGTGAGACGAACACAACAATAGAGTATTAAAAAACTCGGAGAAGAATAAGAAAGAGGCGAACAATTGAAGAGTTCATCTCTTCCTGACTATAATCGTTGGCAACGATTACTCTCTCTATTCCTCTTCAATAATGAAAAAGAGGTTACATTAGCCGCCATAATATCCAATCACTTTTGCCTTAATTACAGTATTCACACGATTTTCGGATATTTTTCTTGACTTTTTGAATCTTTGGCTTTTGTTTCGTCGGATTTGTTCCGCTTTAGTAAACTCAAGATAAATAAGATTTTGCTTTTTCTTCACTGTTTTCTGTTCTTAATTGAATTGAATTATATTTTTGTTTTATTTATTATATAATATTATAATATCTGAGAACTCGTTAATTACGGGAAGAATTATCTCGAAAAGCAAATCCATTTGAGTTCTTACAACACATTTGTTATACGAGTTCTAGTTTTTGATTTACTTGTCTTAAAGTTTTAGTAAAAATGTTAAAACGCAAGCAATTCATTGAAAAGGCGTTCAATACTACGTAAGTGATTGGGAAGAAGTGCTAAACATATACTGTATTTCGATTAAGGTTTAGATAACCTCTTATATTAACCCCTTATTTATATTTATCTATTGGTTTAGAAATAAATATATCTTTTCTTAATTTAAATATTAAACGAGTCGTAAAATTATAATTAATTCTATATTTAGATGTGTTTTAATCTGTTTTTTTTTCTGCTAACATATTGAGAAGATTTTTGTTTTTATTATTTTTCTCATTTCTACGGGAAGTAAATTATGTTACGAACAGATAAAATCACAGAAATTAATTGCATTGATAACTATGAGTCTCTTCTTATTTGATAAGTTTTTCGCGATTTTCTCATAACTATATTATTTCTATTAAGTCGTATAAAAATGCAGTGAAAAGTAAAACTGAATATTCAAAAGCTATTATATTTTTCAATAATCTCTTTCTTCTTAATGACATTTTTTTTCTCAACACTCGAAGTAATTCTAATAGTTTTTTGTTACGAGTTATAAGAGTGGAAAACATTTTCTTTGGTCATATCATCGCTTAATTTATAGCCATAATAGTTGTCGCTTGAGTTGAGAGTGGAGTACAGTATGACTGCGCGTAATAGTTGGCACAAGACTTAGCACTCATACTGATCAGACAATTGTATAGTTACTGAACATTTTGATTAAAAGATAGAAAATTCTGCGAGAATTGAGTCAATCATCAGGTGTTCGCTCTGTTCGCCATCCGATTCGTACAGATATTATATGAAAGCGCATCAGAATATGTTTGGATGCAATCGCTTAGACTGTATGAGAGCCCAACCAGAGAGCCATTTGGTTGGGGCTGTGTTCGAGTCGTTGATCAGCACTTGTATGTTCAATGACCTAAATTAATGACAATCGCATTTTTCGCCCCATTTCTCGTCACTTCGCTCACTGTATTCGCTGCTCGACTCGATCGCTACAAAAAGAGCAAATTATATAATAGGATCACAGTTTACAATAGAGGAGGAACACCCAGCTACTTTGTTTCGGTACGGCGTTGATTGCAAGGTCACAATAGGTTATCAGCCGCAAACTCATCTCAACTGAAACATACGGCTCTGTCGAGCGCTTTATTCCTTTTGAGCCAACGTTTTGACTGAAGAGGTGTTGTCTTCATATGCTATAATCGCAATAACAATGAGTCTATCACTTAATCTGAAGTCCTTTTAATTAAGTATTCAATATTAACATGTCTTTAGCTGTTATATCCAAGAGTAGTGAGAAAACTGATACCGATGTGTCGGCTAATAAAAAATCTGGTCATAAGTACTATATTGTAAATAAAGTTTGCATTTATGCCAATAAGTTAGTCAAACAACTAATTCTAATCATTGATTAGTTCTTCTATATTTGTTCTCAATATTAAATACTTTTTTTTCTGTGACATCAATAACTTATTCAAACTTTTTTTTTCTTATCTTGTCAATCACCAAGGGTATACGAAACAGTTCCATCCAAAACAATGAAGATCGTGGGGGCATTTACTTTGCTTCTCTTAATTGGTTTGTATTCATTCATATAATTGAAATAATTTATATTTATATATGAATTATGCGAAACAAAAGTATCAATACTTAAAATTGATCTCTATTTCGGATACAGTGGCCGTGTTTTCCGTTGCATTGGCCCAGAATAAGGAAGAAACGGTAAATACATTACTCTTTATAGAAACTTATAATTATTATTATTTAATATTCTTTATTCTTATTTATATTTATATATATTCTGAGTCAAACTAACTTTCCTCATAATTAAGGACGTGTCCCTATTTTTCTTTCTCTTATGCTTATTGACTGAACAGACAAGTTTTTTTTGCTGTAGAAATAAGCCGTACTTTTGCATTGCATGAGTATTTTTATTTTTATTTTTCATATGATTTTCGTATAACTTATATATTTTAAAGCAACGAATTATAATATGAAAACACATTTCTTAGTCTCGATTTTTCTTTCTATTTACTAACCATATAATGAATAGTTATTTTATTTAAGAAAAATGATTGCTTTTGTGTATAATATTTATTATTCAAAACAATTGCCGAATCTATTAACTCGATTTTATTCGCATATCAAATATTATTTTCGCCACAAATAGTTCAAAGCTATTAAAAGCTAAATACGAACAGATTGATAGTTAGGGCACTTTTTTCGCCATTCGTTCTGCAACTAATTCAAGTATTTTGATCGTTCAGTTCAGAAGTAGAAACACTGTCTGTCACACAAAACACAGATTAGACCCAAAGTTAAAAAACATTAAATACGAGTTCATTAAACTTTATATTTGTTTTATTGTTTTTATAAATTTTTTTCGCTTCAAAAGCAAAATCTTTTGTTCTTTTATTCATAAATTATAATTAGAATCTGATATGTAATGAAAAGTGATATTTATTTTCTATAGAATGATAGGCAAAAAAAATAGTACTAAAAATCATATCTTGATTAAGGAAAACGGTTTTCATTTCTAACTTTTAAAATATTTGCTGAAAAATTCATTTAATGATTGATAAAATAGAAGTAAAATATAATATAATTTCAAATCAGATTATATACGTTATGAAAATGTATATTAAACGGAATGATAAGTTTTATTGAGTTCGGACTCATTTTATCCATTAATGTTTTGGCCCTAAATATAAATCTAGTATAGAATTCGTAATAATGGATAATAAATGTAATTTTAGGTTATATTTAAATTTCTGCAGACATTTAGTTACACCAGTTATTAGTTTAGTTTATTTATCAAATAAGGATTGCTTTAAAATTCTTTACTAAAAAGTATAATAAGTCTTATTTTTAAGATTAAAATTATTGTATATTTTCTACAGAAAATTATTCTTTAGAATTGAATCTAATTTTTTGTTTCGCTTATTCACTGTTGTGTTAATTGTAGACTAAAATCAGATAAACTAAACTTAATGGCAAACTAAGCACAACAAGTGATTCCGAACAACAGGTCTCTAACACTGAAACACCTGAACCACTCTTTTGTTAGTCTAATATTGTATAAGAAAATAAATGTCTATTTTTGAAACGAATAGAAATAACTTTATAATAATTTCCTTAAAATCTATTTTTAATGCTGAGATCAGACGATAAATCAAAGTAAGACTGAGATTAAGACATGTTTAGGGCGTTCACAGAATTGAACGCATATTTCAATTGCATTTAAAGATAAAAAAGTTTTTGATTAATTGAAATATTTATTATTTTTATTCAAATTAATTGATATTCAAATTAATTCAATTTTTTTCATTACTCAATGAATAAACATTAATCCATATCTACATCTGTATGTAATTATTTTTAGCTCCGGTCAAAAACTGTATAAATATTTTATTTGCGATAACTTCTATAACTTTTTCAAACATTAAGGAAAACATTTGTGAATTGGATTAATTGATTGTTTAGTCAACTATTGATTGTAACTATCGATTAGAGAATTTTATTTGTATTTCGATAATTCAATCGGAAGTGAATTCTTGAAAATAATTGTCCAATTATTCTATATTTTTCTTCATTACTAACCAGACATTCGTAAAGTAAAACCCATTTAATGATAGATTTCTTTCTCTTTAAATAATTTAATCGATTTAATGATTAAAACCTTCAGAAAAATCATTTCAATTATATATGACTCAGATATTAATGATTAAAATTGAAAAAACAATCTATAATTGAAAATAATAATGTGTTCAACAGAAAAGTCAGTATGGAATGGCATTTCCACTCGAGGACTCCTCTCCTCTGAATTCTGAAACAAGAGTGTCAATCAGTGGATCAGTTCCCGGGGAAGGGGCACAGAGCCAATCTCAGGTGACACCAGAGACCACAAGCGAGACACCAGTGACCACATTCCTGCCAACCACTGAAGAGTCTTCGGTGACCACTGAAGACAGTGACAGAAAGTTAGATGAAAGCGATAACCAAAGCAATGAAAATCCGACCTTTCTTATTGCCAACTCGGAAGACGAAGAGGACAAGAGTGGAGAGAATGGCGACGAGAAGACAAACCCGAGACTAGTGTTCATCGAACGGCTAATGGGTCTGCACTTAACCGCTCCTCTGAATGGCCAGCAGAAGGACAAAGAGATTGAGAAGGAAGAGAACAGTGCAGTCGATGCCGAACAGCAAATGCCGTTCAGGTATTGGATTCATAAACAAAATTAGGAACAAAAGTATGAAATCATTTCCAAAGAAGTGATTTCTAACAATTGGGTTATCCATTGCTATGAATGCAAGGATTTTGCAATCAATGCCAAAATAAAGATTTCAAATCATTTTATAGACAATTGTTATTAAAAACAAAAGTTTATGTAATTATAAGATTCAAAGAATAGGAAACAAAAAATATTAGATTTCATAGAAATTAAGGAAAAGTTCAGAAATATTCTAAACAATGCATTGAATGCATTGAATACGAGTAGAGTTTCTGTAATTATTGAGCAAATATTGAACAATAGATACAATAGATTGATAAATGAGTTAATTATTGTTTATTTTTCATTATAAGGAATCCATTCGATAAAGTGAACGCCAAATGGGCGACACGAATGAGAAAGTTCTCGATTCCTCTTATGCAACAACAACAACAACCGCCCGAATCGCCCAATCCGTTGTTGAGAGTCGCGGCCGCAGCTATGATGACCAGATTGTTGGCCGCAGCAGCCAGGGCACATGATAATGGTATGCCACCTGGGTCATTGGCCATTCAAACCGAATTGAGAGTGTGTTTGCAAAATAATTACAATAAATGCATTGAAATATCAGAATATTTGTGATATAATCGGGTGCTCTGGGCTAGAAATGTGCATGAGCAAGGTCTATTATGGACATCTCGTAGCTCTAAGGGACACAAAAGTGCTGTACTTTTCCAATACAGATATAAGCTTTTATGTAGTGATGTTGACCGAGATTATTTGAAAATAACTTGGAAACTAACCCACGTACCTGAACACGTGTACTAAATCAATGGTTCGGTCTGTTATTCCAAAGAATTATTCAAAAGATCTGAATATGTTATACAACAATCCGGTGTAGAATTTTATAAGCATTAAGAAAGCACCAGGGAATCATTTGATCTGAAATACCTTTTGAGCTAGTTCATTTTAAATCAGAAATGTTTGTAATTCAAATAACGATTACTGTTGAACCTGGTAGCATAGAAAAATGTTCTCCATTGTCTGACTACAATTGACCCAATACAGTTTCAAAATTAGTCATTCGTAGGTCATTCAAGTTTAATCGGGCAAACTTTGTAGTTTCCATAGCTGTATGTGTGGTCAGTGTCAGACACAGTCATTGCAGTACATCCTATGTGTGTTTGCATTAATTGTCTTATTTTTACAGTTCTTTTGATTGCAATAAACAATAAGCGAATGAATAGTTCAGATCAGATGAGCTGTCCGTTCATTACGAACAGGGATTATATTCAACGACTGATATAATATGTATTGCACTTCAGGTCCAATGATGGGCAAAGACAAAGACGACGACTCGGAAGAAGAAACTGTTCCGGTATTGTTGGCGGCCATGCGCTCGGACGACAGCGAGAGAGACCAAATGCCCCGACCCATGGCCTCAATGGCGTCGATGGCACCCATGTATGGCCGACCAATGCCCAGACCACAGGCTCTGATGAGGGCCCCAATGCGCCCGCCCATGAAGTTCATGTCTGCGCCGCAGCAGAGGATCGAACAGCGAATGGCGACCATTAATATCCCGCAACGGCTCTACTCCTCCGCACCCATGGCTCCACAGCAGCGCAGTTCGCCTGTAATGCAGAGACCAATGCCGCCGTACCAGCCAGTGCTGGTCATGTTGGCTCACGTGCCGGTGCCGATGCAAATGTCCGAATCGCGAATGGCTTCGCAGCCAATTCAGGTCAACCCTTACTATACATCCAATGCCATCGCACAGCACTCAATGCCAATATATCCAACACAAGTGCCTTATGCTGTGCCCGTCGGGTAAGGATTGGATCGAAATTGCATTTCAATAGAAATCTATACTAAACTGTCGTTCACTGCAATCACAGATACCATCCGATGCAACGACAAGTGGTGCCGATGGAAGTGCACAGTCCAGTGCACGTGCCCATGCAGGTGGCCTCGTACCACAGACCTGTATATCAGAGCCCTTACCAAAGCGGTGGCCAATCATATCATTCCGGCGGCCAATCATATCATAATGACGGCCAGTCATACCATTCCGGCCCTACCGGTGGTCCGTATCAAAGACAGGCGTCAGTGTCTCGCCAAGTGATTGAGATCCCGATAGAGATCCCAATCCCAGTACATGTGCCGGTGCCGGTCTCAATGCACGGACAGCAGTCACAGCACATGGATTCAGATCACGACACGTCTGCCTCAGAGGCAGAACAAGTGGCGATTGTTTACTACGACCCGGACGGCAACGACGGGCCCAATGATGAGGGCTCGGATCATATGGAGCCGCAAACGTCGGAAAGCCATCAAAACGCATATGCAATCAGTTCGCCTCAGAAGGGCTATCCCTATCTGTCCCGTCCATTGCCTGACATTCAAAGTGCAACCAAATTGAAACTATGGCGCGAATACGTGGGCGCCAAACACGCGGCACAGCCAGGCGTCCGATACATTCCGGTGGCCGTCAGTAACGAAGACTCGCAAACCGGTAGTCATGACAGCACTGATAGTCATCTGAATCACGAGAACAGCGAAACCGCTGAATCACAATCGCATCCGGCGTTCGTCATACTGGCCGACGACAGTCAGGACAACGCACCCCAACATCATTAGACACGACATCGTTATTAATGAGTTCTAGTATTCAATCGAATTGTTTGCAAATCTTTTTTCTCATTAATTAATTAATTTTATTCACATTTTTCGCTTAACATTAGTTTAGTCTTAAAATTCTTATAAATCCTTAAAATTCTGATTCTGTTTGACATTCAATACTAATATTTCATTTCATTTCTCTATTATTACTAACACTACTACTAATTGATTGAAACACAATATTAAATCAATTCTATCGATAGTTTTCGCACAGATTTTCATTAGATTTGATTGAATACTAGAAACATGTCTTAAGTTATATTCAAATCTGAAATATATTAAAAAACAAAAACTTTTTAATAATTTTTGATTAAAGAACAGAAACACAAAGAAACTAAAAAGTGATAGAAGTCTGACATCAAAGCAATGTTGGAATCAAATTAAGATCTTCTCAACCAATAGTGAAAATTAATATATTATTAGTTCTGAAATAAAATCAAATGAAATAAATTTTTTGTTTTATATTTTGTTTAAAAAGGTTTTTTAAAAACACGCGAATTATTTGCTGTAAAATAATTATAAAATCCATTATTTTGTACAGAAATAGAAATTTGTTTTATTTTTTATGATTTGATTTATTAATATTTTTTTAAATATTTTCATTAAATTTAAGATATTTTTTGATTTTTTATATATTTTTCTCTATTTATTGATTATTTATATAATAATTGTTTGGATTTTAAAAGAAATGAAGATTTATTTCAAACAGATTTCTATTATATCATTGCTTTGTAGACCCAATTCCTTCGGTGTCTTACAAATGGAGATAACAGTCCCGAACTTGTCTTTGATTGTGATCTTGTGTTCCCCGTATTCGCTCTTTTGCTTCAATAGCGCCAATAAAGTGCTGAACTTTGAGTTCGGTTTCATTCCGACTGTCATTAAGTACATCCAAAAGCCGTAGGACTTAAGCATTAAACGCAAGCGAATGAAGGATTTGTAATCGATTTGAACTCTTTTAGGACTGGGAGTCAGTTCTTCGAAGCACTCCATGTCATTCAATTGTGTCTCTTCTCTTACATTCACCCATTGCTGACCACTTCTGATGTCATTTTCAGTTTTCAGTCGTTTGATCTGTTTCTCTGAATCCAAACATTTATTTTCCGAATCTTTTAGTTTACGTTTGCATTCATTTAATTCTCTTTCAATATCTTTGTTCGCATTCGCAGACATTTGAAGCGATTTTTGGCTTTCATTCAATTGGTTTTCCATATCTTTGTTGGCATTCCTGCACTCATTCAGTGCATTCTTCAAGTTCTCCAAACAGTTATGTTCTTCTGTTTTACCCATTTTGTAGCCACACTTCTCGCACAGGTATTGATCGCATTCTTGCAGATGACTGTCCATTAGACCCAATTGGACAGGCATTTGGCAGCCATTGAATTCGGTATAACATTTATATTCCAAACCATTGATTATATTCAGGGCCACAATATTCCGTTCCAACTGCAGTGCCGATTGAGCCCGAGTGCCACCTCTGGTGCCGACCACTTGCCTGCAAATCGGACACTCATTTTTGACGGCAAGAGTGCGATGAATACATTGGTCACAGAAGGTATGCTTGCATTTCGTGTCCATTGGGGTCTTCCAAACGCCCAGACATATACTGCACTTCAAGTGTTGGGCCAATGATGGCCTCAAATCAACAAATCTTGAGAAGTCATATCCAGACATAATGATAGGCAAAGAATGAAAGCAATGAATAATTGTATTGAAACCAGAACTGCAAACAATAAGGACTCTATGAATGGCTATAAGTGCTGATCACTAACTGTTGTCAACCGATTCTGTAGATCAATATGACATCAATAATAATATATTTCAATTCAGAGAATTCAACAATTCTTTACAGTTTCATCACTATATATAATTTCTATAAGAGTGGAAGGAAAGCACTACTGAGAAGCCAACATTCAGTGCTCATATGTTGAGTCAGACAGAGCTGAGAGCAC
>JAQIWA010000204.1:0-42533 GCA_034693305.1 Eueremaeus valkanovi | reverse complement strand
AGAGAGAGATAGAGAGAGATATAGAGAGAGAGAGAGAGAGAGAGAGAGAGAGAGAGAGAGAGAAATCGATCATTTTTTGAGAGTAGAAAATGAAAAGTGTTTTAAAGTGAAAGCAATGAATGCATTGAATAGTTATTTTAGACATTGAAAGTGAAAAAGTATTAGATTTGTTGGAAAAAAGCTTACCTTTGAATACACAATAGTCTAGTAATTTGTAAGAGAGAGCGCACACACATATGAATAGCATTTTGTTTCCAATTGCTCCATAGCCTCATAGTTTCATACATTCATAGCTCCATTGCTCCTATGGTTCTTAAAGGCGGCGCTTTGTCAAGAGAGCGAGTGAGAGGGGATAGGGATAGCGTGAACAGAGAACACAGAGCTCTGTTGCTTCAGTTGCACTGAAGACTGCATTAATGCTGAACTAAAGCCACTGATCATCGAGTTGTTCGTCCGACCCAACAGTTGTTCGTATGGATTGCATCGATGTATGCTTTGTATGCATTCCGTTATTATTACATGAATTGTAAAAACAATTCTCTATTAAGTGTTATATACCGTATAGAAACTGAAAGGACAAACACATTGCTGGCGCAGACAATTAATGGCTCAGTTATGTTTTTATAGCAAGTAAGTTCATTTTTAATATTTTACATACAGTTGTTTAGCTCTTTTATCGGTGATTGGAATTTGTTCACTCCATCCCTGAGCTCATACATTAATTAGTCTTTATTTACTTTAAGTGTTCATTGCATTGCACTATCTCTTACGCGAAAGAAGGGTTAGTACTAGTCCTGTGCTGTTATGTACTCTTCTGCACTGTTCTGACGCTTTTTATTGATGAGATAACACTGCTATTTGTGTCAGATTCGGATGTACTGTAAGACCGCTATTGTCTGCCTATAACTCCAACTCCAGTCACAGTTATTAAGAAAAACAAAGAATTGGTTTTCAATGCAAATAATTTTAGGCTTGAATTACATATAAATTCATATCATATGTCGAGTTACGAAAACTTAACTGAATTATGGGATAGGGATCTCATCAAAAATTGGAAACAAATCTTATCTCCAGTTTCACCGTTATAGCAATTTTTGCACAAAAGACACCCTTTTATGCTCTTTTCATAGAATTTTCATGTCTTGTGATTGCTTTTATCGATAACTGTGCGCTTGTATGCAATTAAAGCTAGAAATGTCTCTTCAAGTGCTGCTTTCGTTTAGCCCGTTATATACTTAATGATCAACTGATCAAAGTCTCTCTGTGTTCAAAGTTAGCAAATTTTATCAATCGTTTCCATAGAGACTCTGCAAAAAAGCAACATTTATTCTGCATTATATTTCAGTTGCCATAGTCTCCCCCTTTCACCCCCTCATTGCCTTCAATTATATTGGATTTTTATTCATACCTTCCATCGATTTCTTGACTCAAGCAATGCAGACAAATATCTTTTGAGTCAGCACAGGGAAAAAGGAACAGTTATGTGAAATAATATGTGAAAAAGCTTCGAGTTATACATTTTTGTGCATTAAATAATTTGTTGGACGCATACATACTATGCATATTATACATAGTTTTTTGCCCGAATCCAGCGATGACTTTATAAACTTAGTTGAGCTCATTTGGAAGAATTGAGAGAAAAGTTCTGAAGTTATGACTGTATGTATGAATGTATGTATTTGTCTGTATTTTCTGTGTATTCGATAATAATTACATCGAATCCAAGCACACGGATAATGATGATTATGTTTTGCTATAAACCGGTTCATTAAATGCTGTGTTTTTCGAATTCTGTTGAGAGAGGGTTTCTATTCGTGAGAAACTGTCGGTTCAACTAATATAATGTGAGTTCTCGTCCAAACTATTATTCAAACACTGGTATAAGTAATAGAGAGCCTAATTGTCCACTAAATTCTGATCACTATTTACTTTACGGTTACGACAGAGCAGTAGATATTGCGGTCAAGTAATTGATTTATCATAAGATCGAAAACAATCGGTAATTATACTGACATTCGATGTATTACTGAGTAGACTGAGTGTAAGTGCTGTACAGTTAGAACAGTTTGAGTACAACTGTTTGTCTATGATTTCATTGGCAAAAGAATTGGTGCCAATAAATGTTGAGATTCTTGTGATTAGAATAATTCCATTATTAGACAGAATCGGTTGACACAAAATATCTTATATTTATTCTGGATTTGTTGGTTCGTTCGTTCGATCGCTCTTTTTTGCCCTCTCTTTGCTTATAACTTAAACTGAATTTATTTGAGATTTATTTTAAGATTCTTTTCTCTTCTCTTTTGTCCTCATCTCTGATGTTATTCAAGAAATAACAAGGATTTTGGAGTTCGATCCAAAAATTGTAAAAATAGTATAAATAGTATTTCCTTTAGATCGAGAGCATATCGAAAAGTACTGCACATAAAAATACATTTGAGCCGAAACTTTTGCAGTTAGAGCACAATATAATACTTGGCATTTGGCCCCCCTTTGCATCGTATCGTCACTGTTGAGCCTATCACTGGAGTTGTGTGTCTTCTCAATACTCTCACTCACTCTCACTCTCCGTACACACAGCACACAGACATACAGAGAGCATAACAGCTGCTGTGCTCTGATTTTGTTACTCTTTATGGCAAAAAAGGAGTTATATAATCGGTTTGGTATAGACTCCTTAGAAACGATCCCACGAGGGAAGAACACCAGTGCTCAATATACATATAAAATAAAATGATTGTGTAGATTGTGTGCCCTTTTTTATAACCCTTGGATTCATTTTTCCCAAAATTTTTAGTCAGTCCTACAACAGATGTTTGAGAGTAAGAGACAGAAAGCGCAGCATTTTTTAGCCGATGCTTATGATTCAGAATGAACTGAAATGAAATCAAATGAAATGCACCCCTTTTTCTCCCTTTTCCCCAAAAAAAGCATTTGAATGCATGCATACATTCAAGTGTTTTATATATCAATTTTTTTATGTAACTCAAAGTCCGTTTCAGTCATAAGTTTCCTAAAAAATATATAAAACTGAAAGTTCACTTCACTTCGCATTCCCTTATAAATATGAAACCATATGAAAAATGACCGATAATTCTGTTTTTCTGCTCAGCACTTGTAGCTCTGTTCCAAAGTATTCATATTATTATTATCTTTCTATGAAAATAGATTTTTTGCTGACATGTTTCCGAAGATTTTTAATTTATATTATTATTGATTTATGGCTTACTTTATAACAATTAGAATATTGGAGAGAGAGCTGGAGAGAGAGAGAGAGAGAGAGAGAGAGAGAGAGAGAGAGAGAGAGAGAGAGAGAGAGAGAGAGCTGGAGAGAGAGAGAGAGAGAGATAAGTTCGTGATATTTCATAAAGTGAGTGACGCGTGCCTGAGTTGTGCCTGAGTGCTGGTCCAGAATTAATTTCTACATTTTATCTTTGTTTCGCTTTTAATTGACTGCTTTAGCGCTTTTGGTTAAAGCGTTTGCTTTACTCGAAAGCCTAAAGTCTTGCTATAATTTGCTATTTCCGCGTCTATTGCTTACCATTGCCTCCATTGCTGGCAAATATATGAAAAGCTAATTAAGTGCGCGATTTTCATCCCTACTCGACGACTCCAACATTGTATGAGTAGAAGACAATTGTCTAATTCTCAGCTAAATTTAGTGCTAGTGTTTTGCGACATTCCTTCTCATCACACATACATTGTGTGAACAAAGTTTATGACATATACTCTTCTCTGCGCTTTACTGAACAGAATTTATGCAAAATTTTGAAATTAAGACATAGAAAGAGAGACAAACAAATATGTAAAGAAAAAATTGAAAATTTGCTCAAAAGTCACTCATTTATGTGTTTAGTACTCTTTACAAGTGATGCTCGAAAAGCGTAAGCTTTTTGTTTGGGCTCAAAACGATGTAACGCTTGACTGCTCTAACTTTTGAACCTTTCAAAGTACACACTATTTTCAATATAAAAATTTTATTTTATTTTCCATTTTATATACTATTCTGAGTTCTGTATACAATGGCAACTGTTTATTGAATATCAAACTAAACCAATTAGAGTGGATGAAACATTTATATAATTAATCAAGTACAGAAGTACAGAGTATAACTTATATCCTCCACACAAATTAAATCTTATAGAACGAGTTATTTCCAAATTTGCTTGTTAATTAATTTTGTTTATAAGTTTTAAAGAGTTTACATAACTTTGATTTGACATCTCTTCGACTGAACATTTGTACAGTAATACAGATTTTATAACAAACACTGGCTATGATATGATCTCTCTCTCTCTCTCTCTCTCTCTCTCTCTCTCTCTCTCTCTCTCTCTCTCTCTCTCAATCTAGAAAATAATAGCAGGTTGTAATCAGAATATTGGAGCTTGTACATTTTTATTCAAAAGCAAGCATTGAATCTAAAAATTAAGTTTTTATATGAAATAGTAATATAAACAAAGAATATTGTCATTATCACATTGGATAGACCCGGAGCAATGTTCCCAGGTGAGATGGCAATATTATGAACTGATTGCATGATTGCTTGAGTCCTCAGTCTCTGCATAATTCTTCGATTAAGTCAAACTATTTGCTCACAAGTGATTGGGTTGGGTCACGATTCTCAGAGCACTCTGAGCTTTATATTTTATGACATGCAATGCACAGCACATACACATAAAGGGAACTCGGATTCATTTTTTCATTTAAATTTTTTATGCATTTCTGATATTAGGTTTTATTGTGAACCAGAAATTCATCTAAAAAAACACTATTATAGACATAATTATAGAAGAAATTTAATGCAGAATATAATTGTGTAAATTATAAGAATTATTGACTTTTCTAATATGTATAGCGAATGGAGTGTATTATAAAGTACATACAGTACTGGAGTAGTGCTGTATAGACTATATGCTGTATACCAGTGAAACGCAAGTGTGAAATCCGAGCTCATTTTAGAGAGTTTTAAGCATAGCCTTTAATATCTTACTCAAGTGCAATTTTTATCTTATGCGTACCTCTGCTGTATACAGTATATACAGTATAAGCATATGAATGCAATCATTTTTGAATCATTTCATAGATGATGTGTTTGTATAAAAAGCTGGTAAACAGAGTTGTGAACTGTATTAGAGTTAGTCTGTTTAGGAGTCACTTTACGCTTGAAAACGTGAACTAAACCTCCCCACACCTTTTGCTTTCAGTATACCTGAGTATAGCTAACGTAAGTGTTATATCAACAGACTATACACAACAGTACAGTTAGTTAGCAATCCTGGACTTGTTATGTAACTAAATGTGTGTTCTGTTGTCTCGTCTGCTTAACCCAAATATAGTAATACTATCCGTCATTATATGCACTACAATAGAGATAATCTTCAAATAGTGTAGTAAATGGAGTACACATTCACACCATTTGTATATCATTACATCCGAACATAATTTCCTAAACACTTGAAACAGTAAAGAGTTGTTCAGAAGTGAACTTCAGAGTCAACTCAAAAGTTAATAACATAAGGATTTAATGATATGTTTTCAATGAAGTCTCAAATAATATAAATGTTTGTCTTTATTGTCTAATTGAATAATTTGTGAGCACATGATTCGGATGAATTCGATACTACTATACTGTACAACAATTATTTAATAGTTTTCATTTTAATTTCCAATTAGTTGTAGACTAATAAACCGATTCTCTGAATATTATTCAATAAATATGTTTAAACTCCAAAGTCTTGTGCAATAGTTGTCTCAACTCTTTTCCAAATAAAATAATATTATCGATAGACTAATGGACTGAAAATCGATAATATTTTCAATTTATTATTGTAATTATATTTTGCCTCAATATATTCAGAGGAAGTTTTGAATTTTTATGTAATGAATAATTTAATGTGTTTTTAGATGAAAGCAGAAAAAAGTTTAATTAAAACAAAATACAAAATAGTTGAGATTTTTCAAACATGTAATCCTAATTTTCTAGTCTTCAAATTTCTTCATTATTGCCATAATATTGAATGAGTGGATGAGAAATGAGTTTTAATTTTATAAATTTTAATACCTCTGGGCTCAGAGCACCGATTTCTATGGTTTCACTTTTTATATATTTTTAAAGTGAAAATCTTTCTATCGATGAGCCGATGAGCCGGTGAGCCACACATGTATACCAAAGACATGCCTTAAGGCTTCTTATGTCAAGTTTCGGCACATTTTCAATATTAATGGAATCTTTATTCTGTAATAATAATACTCACAAATGTAACACAATGTCTATCACAAGTACTCAGTACTCAGTACTCACTTGTGAGTCTTGCTTATCCTAACTATGCTAACCAACACACATAGAGAGACCCTTCGGCGCAATTCTAACTTTGATTGCTTTCTACAAAAACTCTATTTTTCTCATTTCATTTCATATTATAAATAGTTTTTTTTGTTTTTATACATTAATGCAATATTAAGTTACTTTACGGCAAAAATTCTTTTTTCTCTCTTAAATAGTCTTTTTTCTATTCATTTCAAAATCTATTTTATAGCTTCAAAAGTATTATAAAAATATTATTTAGTTTTTCCATAATATTTCTCTTTTCTTCTCTTCAGCTCTCTTTCGGATATTGTATTCAAAGTCTAGTTTATTGAATAAAGCGTTACAACAATGAAGTGAATTCATATTGTAACTGAGTTTATGCGCAAAAGTGACACAAAACTCAATTGACTGAAATAACACAATGCACTGCTTATTCATAGAAATTCTTCCTCGCTATATTAAGTCTGAAATACAATCAAAAATGCCTACAATTCTTAGTATTACTTTCGTTAATTCGGAATCAGAAATGAATTTTTTAAGCCTTAATAAATATATTCAAAATTATTTACAATTTTTTTTTATCCAAAGAACATCTGAATTAGCATTCAATGATTTTTTAATTATTGAGAAAATATTTTATTTGATATAGACCTGATGCAAAAACTAGCGATGGCCAAGGTGAGAGTATATGGGAATATCCCTAAGTTTTGATAATTAACAAAGTATGCCCTGAAACCTTTTGCACAAAAATTCATAAATTTGGTAAAATTCAGTTAACTTAACAGTAATTAAGTCTAATTTAGGCTTAATTTAACCGAATTGTCGGCCAAAAGCTGTCAATTTTTTTTTTGTTAAACCCGATATTTGGCGCAATATTTTATTATCGATTTCCTATCCACTGCACTGTATTGTGCCTTCACATAAACCACATAGGTTTGCCTAGCTTGGTCATCCCTAGTCTAAAAGTGTTTCACCCAGCGCATATTAAGGGTGTCATCAGTGTCTGGGTTGCTATTACTCCAATTTTCATACAGCACTATATCAGACCCATTCGTATATAAATATCTATGAAGTTATGCTTTGGTATAAAAATTATAAAATATAAATATAAATACATTTTTCCAAAACTTATACAATTTTCAAGTAATGACCAGATTATATGACATTGAAAAGTAACCATAAATGGAACGACTATTGACTGTCATAAGAAAAACAATTTTGTTCAGTTTAATTGATTGAATTAATATAATCACATCCTATATTGAATATAGAATTACTGTATAATCTTGGTGACTTTCTGGTCTCTTGAGAATATAATATTTCTCTCTTAAACATCGAGCGATCGTTTGTAAGATCTACTGTAATAGGGATTTACCATTTGATCGTTTCACTAGAAATTCAATTGAAATACTTTGTGAATCCATTCTCTACTTTGTATTGCAGACCAATTTGTAGAGACATTGGATTCTAAAGCAATTTTGAAACTTCGATACAATCATAGAAAGGATTCAAAGAATATATAAAACAATACTTTTTGCTCTCAAAGAACTTATTTTCAGATTCGCTTACTTTCATAACTTTGCAAACATTTAATTTAAATTCTATGCTTACTATTGATCCTATTGTTAACATTTTTATCGAGTATGCAGTACTCGCTTATTATAAAATGAAAGCAGAGCATTTAGTAGAGGGTCAAGAGCATATTCGTATCGGGACTTATACGACAATTGGCTACAAATACTTACAAATTCGAGAGTCTATTAAAATAAATCGGAATTTAGTCAACAATATTTAGGCCAACCTTTTGACCCCTTGGCCAAGAATTGAGATGAGATCCTTGAAGATTTGAGGAGTGTCAGTATTCCGAGTGAATAATGTAGTTTTATTTATAAGGAAGGTTTATTTTCGATGTGATATTAGCAATAAAGCATAAAATCTTTGAACTCTCAATCCCAGTACACATAATTCACATCCAGACCCAATCACTGGATAATCCCAATCCAAAAGTTCATTACGAATAAGGATGGATTTTTATTGGCAAACAATTATTTGAGTAAAATAAAAGTGGAGTATATACCGTAGTTTTGACCGGTAAACCCACAACCACTTCTCCAAGAGAAGGATGAAGGAGGGGACTTGTGATACAAGTTCTTTATTAACAACAGGACAGATTAGGCAAAGGCAGAAGAAAAAGTAAGGCAAAGAAGGCTAGGGAAAGACTGAAGGCTAGAGAATGGTTGGAGAGAAAGTTAGGGAATGACTGGAGAGGCCCTTTATTAACAACGGGATAAATGCCTTGGCAGCCATGTATGTAAGAAAAGTCGTAAACATCCAATTTAAGTGCACAAAGCGGAGTTAACATAATTCTGTATCAGTCTTGTTTTCCATAAAATCATTGCTTATTAACTGAACTCCACTTCTATTTTTTTTGAACATTATATACAGTATATGGCTGGAGATGGTTAGCACTGAATGTATAGACTACTGTATAATGTATTGAATAGTGAGCGTCGCGTTCACAATCTGCAGGACTGGATATTAGGGAAAGCCAACAATTTTCTGAAATTTGGCCCCAATTTTATCGATTTTTAATAAAAAGTACTTATTTTTAATTGTATGTGCTAGAGCAAACTTATAAGTTGTCTGCAAAGTCACGCTTGTCCTCAAAGAAAGACTCAGAGCTGATCCCATATGAAGAACAATGATTTGCTTTGCGTTAATAATACTTTTGTTTCGCTTCTATTTTTGAACTTATAATGAAATCTTGAAAAGAATTTCCATTTGTATGCAAATTAATAATAGAGTTTCAACACGTCGTCGATTCCAAATCCCATCACTTTTGAGACCCATTTAATTGACTTAATTTTTTTAAACTTTTTTCTCCTAAAGAATATTCTTCGGAAAACAATTTCAAGAGTGACTAAGAATTATTCGCATAAAATTAAGCATTAGTTTTGAAATTAAAAGAAAGAGAAAAAGCAGTGAATTTGCATAAAAACAAAGAGAAAGGAGATTAGGAAAGGAGTCGAAAGTATTTGTATAAACCGATGGTATTTCACACATTAAATGTTAAACAAGTTGCGCATACATTGCCATCGCTTTTATTGCTATTATATAATGGCTGAGAATTGCTCGCAGGTGCTCTTACTGGTGCTGTTACTGGTGCTGCACATTCCCTCCATTCGCACAAAAAATTAAAGCTTTTATTTTGTTTTTACTTTTCTTTTTGTATTTCTCTTTTATTTGACTTTATTTTTCTGACGATTTAGTGATGAATTCTTAGGGAAAATATGAGAAGAGAGGAGAAACAGGAGAAACAGCAGAAACAGCAGAAACAGCTGCATATTATGATATCAAAAGGAAACTGACTGTTGAGTTGAACTCATTATTATTTCTATTATTGTTGTCTTTCGCAAAATGACATTTCCGTTATAAAGAGCACATGTTATCTAACATTTATGACAGTATAGTACGCAAGAGATAACAACAAAAGAAAACTGAATTTCATTCCTCTCTTCTTCTCTTCTTCTCTGCTTTTTTAAGACTTATTACAATTTTTATAAAATATGCCAAAAAGAGGGTCTAAACTATGCAAAGCGTTCAAAGATATTATACCCAAATGATGAGTGAAAATCTGAAAATTTAAATTCATGCGGATGTGCTCTCTCGCTCTCTCCCATTCCTCCCTGTGCTCGCTCTCATCTCATTTCCACAATATAACAATATATATATAATACTGACAAATGATTCTATTATAGACCCCTTGCCCTTGCCTTTGCCATTGCGTTCCCCTCTTTCACTCTGGCATTAGATTTAGGGAAAGCAAAAAAGAAAGTGTTCCTAAAAGAGAGTTTTGCATCGCATCCTCCAGTCCTCTAGTCCTCCATAACCTCCATTTAATAAGGCGATTAGTGAGTATAGCTCAGCTCCAGCTGCAGTTCCAGCACTGCCACCAAATTTCCTTTTTTACTTTACTTTGGTTTAAAAAAAGTTGAATTTTAATCAAGAATTGGTAAACATTGGCAACAGTGCCAACACAGGCGAAGGAGCCAACAGAGCCGAACAGCACTGAACACCAATTGCCTATTTATACAAAAGATTCGCTTTTTTATTCATAAGCGCAAACTTATATCTAAAGCCCAGCCTTTTTAGTGAGACTCTCCGTAATCGTGAAAAACTATGCATATTATATAATAAGCCCCGCTATCAGCCGTCCTGAGAGAGGACTCAATGGCTGTCCTCGCAGTGCAATCTCTAACAACACTAATATAACGCTATTACCGAAAAAAGGAAAGAATTATACTTTTTCTCGCATTTATCATACGTTCAATGAGTGCGGTTAGCAATAGGAGGTTCGCATATAAACAGATGTTTCGCATAAAAACTTCTTTCCTATCAAAGATATGGACGATTTTTTCATAACTTTTTTCAACTTTATATTTGGAATTTCAACTCATTCTCTAATTTTAATGACTTAAATAAGAAAAACAAATCAAAGCTTTGAAAGTTTGTGTAAAAAATAGGAAAAGAAAGAAAGAATATAATAATAACAATCATTTTCTCGCTTATAACTTATGATGAGAGCAAAAAATTTATCGTATTTTCAATTCCTATTTACATAGTGTTTGTAATTTGCTGTAATATTTTGCATAAAATGAGAACTTATACGAAGTTATACTTAATTTCCTTCTATTTGAATGAGGAAACGAGTTTTGATTCCCCTCTTCAATAGTGGCAAATGAATCAAATTGATTGTCCCCTCTCCTTATATTATTGGAATCCAAGGACAATAACAAATTGGCGTTTTTTATGCTTTTGTGCTTTGTTGCCCCTTTTTCTCACTATTTCTGCTTGGATGTCAAGTAACTCAGCAAGCAATGTGATTAGCACTGTGTTAAAACAACACATGCAAAGGTACGAGTGCCGGAGCAAAAAAGAGATCTGCTGTCAAACAAGGCAGTACACAGTGTATACGGTGTTTGCATAGCATTCAATTCAAGGCCAATGCTTTTTATTTTATATAAGAATTTATATAATTTTTATTATTTTTCAAATACGGAAAAAATGGCATTTTTTATAAAGAGCTTAACAAACGTTCAGAACTCTTAGCGTTAATGGTAATTGTGCTGTTAAGACAACTCATATACACAGTGCAAACACACACACAAATACATACAGAAAGCAATAAGAAAAGGATTTTGACCTTTGATGAGAACGAATACTGCAATACAGGCTCTGCTCTTCTCTCTTCTCTTTCTCTCTTTTTTATTTAATGTTTAATAATTTGTAATTTTATTTCTCTATGTTTTCTGCAGAATCTCTCTCTTCCTAATGATAGCCTTTTTGTTTCTCTCCGTGTATTTTGCGCTTTGCTTTGCATTCGAGTTCGCATTTCATTCGACTGTTGGCAGAATTTTTCTGTCTTTTTATTTCATCACGATTACCATTCCTGGGAACAAATAAATTAGCAATTTCCTTTCCTTTCCTATGCTTTTTCATAGCAAATACAGTATCTGTCTTATGTTCTCTCTCTCTCTCTCTCTCACCACCACTAATGCCTGGGGACTACTAACTGACTCGTTTACTCAGTTTGCACTCATTGCACGCAAAATTGGTCTTTCAGTTGACATTTTCCTCTTTTTTTTTTGTTAATTTTAAAAAACTTTTCTTCAAATTATTTATTATAAAAATAGAGTTTGTGTTAGGCTTTGCTTTATTAGAAATAATGAAAAGAATTTGTATTCTCTGACTCCGCCTCAGAAGCACTTGAGAAGAGAAATGAATTGACTCTAAAGTTTAAACTCTTGTATAAGCAGTAATAGGGCTGTTGTAGTCATACAGTATTGTATACCGTATTAGAGAGCATACTCTACAGAGTCTACACTGTATACAGTATACTGTGTAGTAATATAGTGGGTGTTTGTCCTCTATCACCTCCACTTACCACTTACCGCATTTAACCTTTACACACATATACACGCGTTTCAATTGAGTGGCAAACTATGGTTTTCCGGTTGAGTTTACTGGAAAATAATGGAAAGAAAAGCTATGAAATAATTTTAGAGTCGATTGAGTTTGTTGTCAACAGTCAGTCGAAACTCGATTATAAGTATAAGTGTGTGTCTGTTGTTGTTGTGCTGTTCTGCTGCTCATTGTCTCTATTTATAAGATGTTGGGAATTGGATGGATATTAATATAAATCATAATAGGCATGCAAAGTGTCAATGACATACTGTACTCCAACACAGTCCTACTCAGTCCTACTCACTACTCAGTCTCACTCAGTTTTGCTCTGTTCTGCTCTGTTCTACTCCTTATAACTCATAACTAACTGCTTATAACTCCTCCGATCTCTGATGTGGTGGCAGTGGCAGTGGTGGCGACGTTAAGACATCAAGACATTAATGCGATGGCAATTGCGTGCGTTTTTACATAAAATTGCTGCTTTCCCACTCTGCCCTCTCCCATGACCTCCACAGCAGAAGAGACTCTTTTTTCTCATTTGAAAATTTTTTAAACAAAAAATCTCAGAATAGCCTCCAGTCATATGACTTAATAGTTAAGAGAATGAAATTAGATGCGAGTGCGCTGTCTATGGTGTCATCCAAACTGGATTTGCTTAATATGAGTGACCCTTTCAGTAACGGATCGTAAGACACAATTTTCCCGTCCACTGCTCATGAATATAATAAGATGACCGCAAAACATACCAGTGCTCTATTATAGAAAAGTAGTTATACCGTAGTAGGCATACAGTGTAGTAAATGGTGGCACTGTATGTATAGCCATATTAAGTATATTAAGTAAGCATTTGTATGACCGCATAAATCGCACACTTTCTTAATTAGCAAACGTTGTGAACGTTTGTGAACTTCTTTTTCTCTTAAATTTATTATATTATCATTTAAATAAGTGAACGGCTCTGAGCATAGGATCGCTGGCATCCCCTCGTCCCCACCACCAGGATGTCTTTTGTCCACATTATTCTTATTATTTTACGTTCTTTTCATTGTATTTAAATGCAAATCAATTCAAATGCGCTCTTCTTTTCAATTGCATTATAAATAATAAAAAGAAAAAATAATTTAAAAATCACTTAAAATAGAAAACTGACAGCAGATCACAGGTTAGACAGACAGAGCCCAGCATTAGAGAAGAGGAGCTGATGCAGGATTGGCTCATTTGTGTTGATTGAGTCAAATTTGATAGAGAATGACTGTTCCATCGCTTTTATCACTAGAATGAGAATGCATTTGATTTTGCATTACTTCATACGCTTATAATCTCGTATCGAAATGAGCAGCAGATGTTCGCATCACTACATTAAGAGCTGAGCTCTGCAGCAGTGACTTAAGAGAGATGAGCTGTTGAGACACTGCCTGCACAGGCATTATAAGCATACAGAGCATACATACAGTGAGAGAATGAGAGAGTGAGCGCAGAGAATGGGAGAACACAAAAGTGAATCCAAAGTGAATCCAAAGTGAATCCAAAGTGAATCCTCTTATTCTTCATTCTAACAGTTCTCGGTTATAGCGTTATAGCGTTTATGCCATTTGGCCAGAGCTGCACATTCCCAGACAAATGTAATTATAGCAATACAACTGAAACACAACTCATATTTTTTAGATTTTTCGTCATAAATGCTCTAAAGCCGATACCAGAGCCACAATAGCAAAATCTAAAGCTTGTACTGTAATGGCTGTGAAATAGCAAAACACCAAAAGCGAGCAAAGAGTGCAAAGAGTTTAGTTGTCTATTGCTTTTGTTCTAAAGAAGCTGTAAATTTGGCAGAGCTCATAATTTATGGAGCCTTCAAGGATGATCGTTCAAGGATTCTGCGGCCGGTCACTGAATACAGTATTACAGTATGATGAGCACAGAGTGCCAGTGCCACTGCCACTGCCAGTGCCTGTATGCATGGCATAACGCTGTACCGCTTTATACGAAATGCCAGTCTTTTACACATATTTATAAAAAGCACAAAAACTTAATGTGATATAAGAAATGCATTTTTGTTCGGATAGACGTTTTTACAATCGAAATATAAATCAGGCGGTGCCCATAAGAGCCGTAAGAACATGGCTATAACATTCCACATAGATTTTCTATGAAAGCGAGTCAGAGCCGCAGATTTTCTCTCTCTCTTAAACCTTAAACCTTAAACCTATTGCTTTTTATTAGTCTTGCAAAACAAAAAAGGCCATTGAATGAAGTGATGGGCGGGATAGGTAATTCTGACAGGTAAATTATAATGATTATCATACGAGTGCAACTGTTGGATTGCTATGAGAATTGTTTGACCACTCTATGCCTATTGAATGCAACAAATCTCTGCTCTATTCTATGTTAGCGCCGATCAGTTAAATTAATTTAATTTCGCAAAACTTTTTATTATATCTGTTGCGCATATCTCTATAGTTATGCATAAAAATCAGTTTTTATATTATATTCCTATCGCTTAAGTGTTTGACTGAATAAATGCATTTGTGAAGTCTTGGGCTCTAAAGTTATGCACATAAATGTTTGCAAAGCCCAACACTCACTGTTTGTTTATTAACTGCGCTTAAGGCCAGAGAGAGAAAAGAAAAGAAATCTTTTTTCAACAAATGCCCAAAATTACAATTATTTATATTTATTTTTATCTATCAATGCATAGACTGTATTGGAGTCAGTGTTTCTGGTGTTGAAGTTTTATAAACTTATTATTTTTTTTTCTTTTCCAGTGAATTGATTGTGCAAAATGTGAAATCGCACTAACATTCAGAGAATGTGTGGTTTGAGAGAAGGTTTTTGTGCCGAAAATTGCTTTCTCACGTCCCTCAATATAGGTAGTGGTTTAGGAGTTTTAGTAGTTTTTAGCAGTTTTTTGTTTAGGATTTCGAGTCCCAAAAAATAGTAAAATGCAGAGGCATTGGAGTCAATGGAGGCAATAGAGGCATAGAGGCAATGGTAACGTGTAATTTGCTGCTTCATCTGCATCACACTATTTTGGGTAAAAATAAAATAATATTCATATAACTTAAGTTGCAGTCCTTTAGGGCATTTAATGCAGCTATTCTTGTGTGCGGTGTTCTTCTGGTGTTCTTCTGTGACTTTTTTGTATTCTCTTACAAAAAATAGCATTTGATTGCCGCCCAATTGTTGCCCCATTGGCGAGATTTGCACATTTTAATGCTAAATGTGATTGCCTGCCTGCCCCTCCTCATATGTGAATATAGATTCGTATCGAGCATTTATTTCAAAGCTAGCATTCAGTACTCCGTTTACACCATTCAGTTCAATATTGACGGCAAGTTTGGAGCAGTGAAGTGACTAAAACTTGTCTGTCTCCTCATCATCGCTATTATATAAGTGATACCTATTTTCATAGCAATTTGTGTTTCTCTTTCGCCCATTCAGTGACCCAATCAAAGCCTGCATTGTATAGTAATTGAGCGCAGATTCGCAGTTACGCTAATCTAATATCGCGACAACATTTCTAAAATGCATCAAATGGTCAATCGCTGAGAAATATGAATGAGGAGGCAATAGAGGATTATAACACGAGTCCAAAGACGTCCAGTGCCTTCACAATGCGTGTCACCAACGATGAAGATTCGGAACAGCAGTTATACATTGCCGAAACTGGGTCTACAAATGGCAGTAATTCGCTAATACTGACCAGTGATATACTAAACCAACAAAAAGTCAAACTATGCTCACAAGTGCCTCATCAGCAACGAGTAGTTGCAGAAGCAGTGGATACTGAAGAAGGAGAAGAAGAAGACAATTATGATTACAACGACGACAACGAAAATGAGGAGAAGAGCTCTGATTTGCAAAGATTAGACTCATTCCGATTAAGTGCCTCCAAATCGAGCACAAGTAGTGGCGCTCGTAATAAGCGAAAGAATTTTCAACCCAGAAGTCTTCTGGCCATGGAAGAGGACAATGCAGATGTCGAGGAAGAGGAGAACAACTTCGCAACCAATAGCAACGATGAGTTGAATGAAGAACTAAGTGATGACGAAAGCGATGAACTAATTAACGGCAAATCGAGTTCAGAGTCATATTCCTCATCTGTTTGTGATTCATCAGAAGTTCCACTGCAGGTGTCGTCGTCTAGTCATCCACAGTCTTCTATAGTGACATCAGTGACATCAATCACTGGAGTCAGACCGTGTGCTTCCCTTCAACGCACTAATCAGCCGACTCTACATCAGTCACAACCACTTGATTTGAGTCATCAGGAAAATAACGGCAAAACAAATGGACTCACATTTAGGAACGACACCAAAACTCAACCATTAATTGATTTTAAACTCAATGATCAAAGATTGGGTGAACAGAGCTCAGGCTCTGCCGGAATATCCACTACTAATCCAATGGATCTCAGCCGCAAACGGAGTTGTAGTGAGGATGACATGGATGAGGATGAAGATGAATCAGCTGATGAAGAGGATGTGGTCGACTTGAGATTCAAACAGTACCTAAACTATTATGGTATTAAACATCAAACACCGGTGACTTACAAGAATGCATTGGAACCGATGGTGACTACAGGTAAGGCACAGACAATCGATTCAATAGTTAACTTATACTTTGTATGCATTTATTTCACATAAGCATCGCTCGTATGAGTATTGCCTTCTTTTTTGTTGCTTTTCCTTATCTTATATATCAGTTTCACTATCGGATCGCATAATAGGCGAACTCAAACATATTTTAGATGTTATACTACACCTTCGTCTGAGTCTTAGAGCTCAGTTATCTACCTCTAAACGCTCTCTCCAGTCAAACAACATTACTATCAATTAAGTGTCATTTTCTCTGATAACTTATGCTCTTTTGTAGCGCTCATACAAATACATGAATAATAAGTTAAGTTTTGTTTCTGCGGGCCATCAAATCCCCACTAAATATCTGATGGATTTTTATTGTTATACGATCTGAGCTCAAGTTATTCCACTACTGATTCTACTCAACCATTCTTACTGTAAACCGATTTGAAATTTTTACACGAATTCTCTGCTCATATATACTCTTTGTTTACTATAATCCAAACGAGTCGAGTCTCTTATTTTCATTTATCAATAAATTATTATAATTATCGAAAGAATTTTCAATTTTTTAATCCAAAAATTATGTAAACTTAGAGAATATTTATTCAATGAATGATATAATTAAAATTCATAATATTAATGAACCATTTTATACATATGTAGTCTATTATTAAATTCAAAGATTTGCTTCAAATCTATTAATAATAATATTTATATACCAGTAGTTTGTATAAGAAATTCGCTTCACGTGTATATCAATACAATGATGTCATTCATATCAGTATAATGTATGTCAATATCAATATAATATTGCAAACAAATAGAATCTATTCGACTAACACTTATCGGAAGCATTCATTGCTATTGCCATAAGCATCAGGGCAAAACAAAAGCAGTCTTAGCTTTCATTTTAATCCAATAAGTTTTGTGAGATTTGTCGACAAAAGTGACCAAAAATATTGTAGGCTTTTGACCCTTCTCTTCGCAAATCTGAGCTTGCTTCTTTGAGCTCCGGGAGTTTGCCTAACCCTGATGCAAAACATTAAATTAGATCTAATTATAAAGAGATGAAAGGGTTAATTAGAATAATTAATTCATACCCTGAATACTATTTTTCTATTTGGCGGAACTAATTTGAAATTTAAATTCTCGGCGAATATAACCATAAGATTTAAAGTGCAGAACAAATATGAACTGAAATTATTTTAATTGAAATCAAAAAATGTATGTAAAGTGAAATAATGATCAGAAAAATTAAGCGCTGAAATTGAAATATAATTTTTTAGTATCAAATTGCGCCCACGTCTGGGCCACAATAAGCTAAATAAAACTGATAGCCTGAGAGAGTACGTGTATGTGTGCAGTGCCAAAGCCTAACCGAACAGACATCCCATTCCCATCCAGATGAAAATTGCAGAATCAATATCAGCAACTATACAATCGTTTATTAAGGTGGATACTTTTTATTGAAAAACTTCATTTAAGTTATTTTAGTTATCAAGATTGTCGAGAGCTTTCTTTTCATCCCGGGTACATTCCAGAGATAGGCAATGGGTCTGACGACAGGGGGGGTAAGCCAAAAATTTTGCCAAAAGGGATACAATGAATCACTTTAGAGGGCCAAAAGTGCCCCCATTTTCGAGTTTTTTCCTCAACGAAAAAATAGAAGGGGGTTATGCCTCAGCTAAAATCACAGGGGGTATACCCCCTATACCCCCCATTGCCTATCACTGGTACATTCCGGCTCTTCCCGGCCAAACACAGTCTTTTCCAACACAAACATTAAATTAAAGAATAAAAAGCCTATTCTTTCCATTGATATTATAGTCGGATTAATTGGAAGGAAAACTGTCGTTCACATGTGTTGCATAATTTTCCAATAACCAGGTTTAATTTTGTTCAATACTCTGTAACAAAGATATGCGTTTACAACGATTGCGACGAAACAGAATTGAGTTTTTTTTCCGTATTCTTATGGCTATTGTTGAAAACAAATTGAGTTTAGAATTATTGTGAGAAGAATAGCGCTTTCGGACTCGAAATCAATCCCCTGTTTATTCATTTGCACAGCTTTTCTATACATTGCGAATAAAAGATAAAAAGTTAAAAGTCCTAACATTTTTCACGATTGAATTACAGTTCTGGCAATTAATGACAGCAATAAAGCTAAACCTGAAAAATTAGTGAGAATTAAGAAATATTTTTATCATTCATTCAATTTTATTTAAACTTTAAAATTCATCCCATGCCTGTTAATGATGTATTACCGGAAACGCATTCAAACTTTTTTTTATTTAACTATATATATATTATTTAATTATTTTCTTTGTCTCACATTATTAATTAGTTTTTCTAAAAAAATAACAAAAAATAAAATTCAAAACTAAATTAGAAAGAAATAGATTGAATGAAAAGATTTTGAAAAGAAAAATATATTTAATCTTTGGTTTTGGTTATGGAATGTTTGGAATAATAATAATAATAAATATAATATAATATTTAAAAAGAGAAAAGAAAGAAAAAATAGAAAAATAGGGAAAGTTAGGAAACTGTTGCTGTGCTGGCAATAATTGGATGCCAAAGATTTTTGTTGCTTTCTGACAGAACCAAATGGATTAGTTTGCCATTTGATAATGTATTATGTATTACGTGGTATTACGTGCATCACATCATTCAACTATAACACAGATTGCATGATATATATAAAAAATATATTATAACTTATATATTAAAAAGCATAGTATTATGAACTGTAAAGTCATATATGAATGCTGTGAATGCAATACTCGAATACTGGGAATCATAATCTCTTCGGTAATTGCATTTATATCTGCAATGAGGGGAACAAATAATTTCAAAAGAAAAGAATCAAAAAGTTTAGCTGTCATAAGGACTGGGATCACTGAGAGAGTGACTGGGATAGGGAAGGGGAGAGAGCGAGTGTGTGTGTGTGTGTGTGTGGAAAATGAGAGAGATTTGATTTTTAGAGAAAGTATGTAATGATTGAATGGAGAGAAGAGTCAGGAGAGAGAGAGAGAGAGAGAGAGAGAGAGAGAGAGAGAGAGAGAGAGAGAGAGAGAGAGAGAGAGAAGAGTGGAAGCAAATGTAGACATGCGAGCGAAGCACAGCATCAACAAGTGCTGTGATGTGCGAAAGGAATGACCTATTATTAACCTTTCTTAATTCTTTTAGTGATTCTAATGGCAGTTGGCCTCAGAGAAGGGGTGTTCCTCACTGTTCCTCAGTGTTGCTCACTTGTCGGCGTGGGAAGTGCTGTTCTGTTTCTAGTAGTCAACTCTTATATAACACATAACTATACATAACTCTAACACTTGTAGTCAGAACCGAGTGTTCAGTATTCAGTATTCAGTATTCTTTGCTATGATCTCAAGTTTGCAGCTCTGGTGCATTGGCCTCATTGGCCTCCAACAAGAATATTATTGTTTAATACTCTTATAAAATATATTAACCTCCCAGTAGCTAAACTTGTGCACCACTATAGCACATCCCAACACATGCCAGAGCAGTGCAATTCATAAGACTATAAAATGCATTGTAATTAAAAATCGACTCTTTTTTTAATTGTCAGAAAAATAAAAACGTTTTTCAAAACTCTATTTCAAACTTTTCATTGTTTGTTCGACAAATGCATTAATCATATTCTCATTCAAGTCTTGTTCTCTTCTTTGATGCGTTATTTGTGAGACATCAACAACACATAAATATAAATGTACCTCAAAGTGCACTATTGTATTGTACAGTATTCTCAAGTTGAAGGCAAGAACCAGAGAGAGGGGTCAACAATGCAATCGCTACCAGACCTGTATTCATCTGTTGCATTCAATCTACACTGGCTAGAATAGAAGCGCTCAGTTATTCTTGCTTTCACTTTCTATGCCATTGAAACAAGTTATGGCCAATCGAGTGGAGAATCTGATCCACGGATTGATTCTATCGATATTGTGTAAGATTTTGCATTCGATGCACATTCGATGCATAACAGCATTCAGTATTCAGACAAACAAAAACAGAAAACGCAAACACAGTCTCACAGTCTGTATAGTCTGTATGCGCTCACAACTGAGTCGTTCACGAATTTACGCTTTCCTTAATATTTGATGAATTAATTTGTCATATTCTCCAAATTGGTCTTACACTAGAAGAGAGGTAGAGCTGGAGGTGCGGTGAGTGAGCCACCAGCACCAGTGTGTACAGAGCATCAGCACTGGTTAGGTTGCACTGCAATATTTCATGTTGACATTCTGTGCCTCAGAATCTCCTCATTGCTGTCAATATAATCATTAGTCAATTTGGTGGCTCACAAAATGTTTAGATCTTTAGCTCTCCTCTGCCCGAACACACACACACACAGAGTAGAGACTGAGCTAAGGGTGGAGAGTGAGAGCGTCCTCTCTCTCCTCACTCGTGGCAATTGATTATATTTTATTATTCATCCATTAATTTACTCATACTTTTGGTTATATTCCTATAAAATGTAGAAAAAAGGCATACTTTGAGAGAATTAATGATTTTATCTTTATTTCTATATTACGTTAAGTCGAAGCCAGTGATGATTCTAACGAGTCGGCAGAGTCTAACGGACCCCATACCAGTGTCGGGCCCAACATAATTAATTTTGGCGATAAAACAAGTACATCAAACATGGAAAGTGATGTCAATTTGTTGGACTCTTTGCGTAACAGAGTTTATGACACTATTCCGTCTAGTCTTCACTCGTTCTTCTCATCTCCTAATCACCGGTACACTAGTGAACAGCTGGTGCCACAGGTAGTGACGCTAATCTTTATGGCTATAATTATCAATTTTATTAATATATTTGTTGACTCAATCAACAGAATATGTCGTCTCTCTTATCGTTCGCCGCACTCGGCAGTCATGTAAAGGGTTTCAATAGTAGTAGCAAACAATCCAACTCTAATCCTCACAATTCATGGAAAAAGTCATCTTCAGCCACAAACTCAGGACCAGCACCTTGGATTGATAAATCATTTCTAACTCCATCCATGTCTTCACAAAATACGGGTAAATACAAAAAAAATAATGCAATTCTTAATTGTCTTATTTGAAGCTCATTTAACGGTCGCCTCAATAGGCATAGGAATAGAGTATAAATACAAATATTGGGAACAAAGTCAGACAATATATAGAAAGAATATAATACCTGTATTACTGCAATACTGTACTGTTTAAGAGTATACTGTAGTCTCCTTTAGGAAAAAATTGAGTCAAAAAAGATTTTATATGTATTGCTAACAGAGATTGGTTTTAAAATATTTTAAAATATTCTTTTTTGAGAGAATATACGGATTCAATGATTCAATGATTCAATGATTCAGGGATTCAATGGTGTCTTCTATTGAAAGAAAGCGCTGATAATCGCTTAGGGGTGAATTTATAATATTTGTGCTCAAGGACGGCTCAACCGCTATGCAATATCTATTAGGACATTGTATTTATTATGATGAGGGGTTTGGGGGCTAAGACTTTCGCTTCACAAAAGAAAACTTTTAAATGACATTTCATTTCACAAAATGATGGATAAGATTCCGCTCTTAAAAAAACTCACAAAAAACACGTTTAGGAAAAAAATACACATATTTTCTCTTCTTTTTTCTTTCTTAAGGTTTTCTTTTTTGAAAAACGGGATTATATTTATAGCAATATATTCTGAAGTATGATATAAACAGTGAAAGCAAGTAAAGGACCCTTTCGTGATCACTGATTTCCCATACCTGCTGTGCGACCAAATAGATTGTTTCCATTATATGAAACATAGAGAGAAACAGTGAGCAACAGTGAGGACAGGGATGCTTTATGTGATTAATTAGAATCGTATGGATATTTTGCCAATCAGAGACATATCACTATCGACTGTTGCGTTTAGTGCATCCCAGACCCCATACCACACCTGTTTCCGTATTTACATAAACTCATAACGAATATTCCCACACTATTACAGCCCCAACACAATCGATATAATAATTTTTTGGTCTTTTTTTAAATCATTTTTTCGTAAGCTTTACTATTATTGCATTTATGATCGTTTCGTTGAATTTTAGTTTCATTTGTCATAAGATTAATTGTATTTCTCTCTCAATTTCGATCTCATTTTTCATTTTGCTGTCAAACTCAACTCAAGCTCAATGTAAGAGAAGAATAATAAAAATCTTTGAGAGAGAAGAATAAGAGAACAAAAATCTCAAATGAATTTACACAAAGAATGTTATACAGAATTAGTGCCTCTTTTATAAATGATGTGAAAAACAATACATTTTCCTATTCTTTCTTCTCAACTATAGGAACGTTGGCATCAAATGTTGATGCATTGGGCAAAAGCACCGGACCTGTTGACTATACTCGCTATGTTAAGAGGTAAGGATAGAACAAATTTTAAAAATTCCTTTCAATTAAAGTAATAGAAAAATTAGATTCTTTTCAATGCATTTTTGCATTCATTCTGTCTTCTAATGCAAACTATATTTTGTGGTCGAAGTCCAGGACTGAGCAATTGAATCAGCGATTTGCAAATCAGTTATCATTACAGAACTCCTCGATAAACAATTGAGCCTTGCTAACTCCAAAGTCAAATTCTGTCGATTTAGAAAAGTATTAAAACTTTTCATAGTTTATTAACCATCATTTATCATTAAAGACTACCTTGCCAATACTGTATAGGGTTTTACTGAATTTGTACATGCTACAATTGGTGTGCTCTGATATTATATAATATCCCCAAGCTGCTCTGACGCACATAAGCAAGGAACAATTCAGAATTTTTAAAGCAAAATTTAATTCGCACAGAAGTGTAATTTGTTTGGACTGGTTGCTAAATGAGACCAGTGACCAATTTTCAAAATAAGTTCCATATTTTTCGTTCAAATATCAATCAAATATAAATGGCTTAAATTTTCCGAATTATGTGCTTCACATCAACTGATTTGTTCGTCAATACTATCATAAACTGCTTTTTGAAGAGAAAATTATTTCTTTTCAAACGAAGACATAAATAATTTATATAATACTTATGTAATTATACTTTAAAATCAATCGATTCTCATAACTGAACAAAATTTGTCAAAACTGAGTACAAAAGCGTATACTATTGTATACTGAATTGAGACTAATTTCTTAAAAAAAATCAAAAGTGTCATAAAAGCAACTCTGATGAGATGAAAATGTTTGCATTTGCAGTATTGAGTCGAACAAAGAGTGTATGACTTGAATGACTGTATGATTATATGATTTCAATTAAAGGTTTGTGAACGCAGCTGACTGTGGCTATGGATATTGCAAAGAACTCAATTACCGGGAACACTTCCATTGCATGGATTGCAATTCGAGAGTCTTTGTTAAGAAGGAAGAAATGATCCGCCACTTTAAATGGCATAAAAAACGTGATGAGTCGCTAACTCACGGCTTTATGCGATACTCTCCGTGTGATGACTGTTCCGATAAATTTCCTAATTGTTCGCACAACCGAAAGCAAACCCATTACCATTGCTTAAAACAAGGATGTGATAAGGTATGGTATCATATCATGGAATGACTGGCTATGATCATTGGCCAGCAGTCATACACAATATTTAGAGAATTACTCTAAAAAACAATTTATTTGAACCCGTTTTTCAACTAAAGTCAAACAATTATTGCAATCATTTAAGGTCTATATCAGTACATCTGATGTGCAAATGCACGCAAATTATCACAGAAAGGACACTGCTATCATCCAAGAGGGCTTCCAAAGATTTCGCGCCACTGAAGACTGTCTGCTAGAGTCGTGTTCTTTCTATGGCCAGAGAACCACTCATTTTCATTGCCGACGAGACAACTGTAACCACACTTTTAAGAACAAAGCAGATATGGGTACGAATTTTCACCTCTCTTATATTTAAATTCTGGTCTCTCTCTCTCTCTCTCTCTCTCTCTCTCTCTCTCTCTCTCTCTCTCTCTCCCCACTTCTCTTCTATTCTCTCCTTTCCATGATTTGCATTGAATGGTTCAGAAGCGCATTAATGTCTAAAATAAGTTATAACTTATATAGACTTCAAACTAAAATAGAGTGCATTTGTGTTACACTTCTAAAAGATTTTTGATTTTGATTAAAAAATTCCACAGAAAAGCATAAATCATATCACATAAAAGATGAACAGTTGAATCGGGACGGATTCAAAAAGTTTCTGAAGCATGAGATCTGTTCATTTGAAAGTTGCCGGTTCTCGCGTGTCTGCAATCATATACATTGCATACGTCCAGGTATTATATAGCCATCCAATAAGACTTGTATCATATCATGTATTCTCTTCTCTAAATAATAATGCGTTTGTCTGACCCGTCAAAGGCTGTTCATATGTTCTCCACTCAAGTGGCCAATTATACTCTCACAAACGAAAGCACGAGCGTCGCGAGAATGAGCTTGCTTATAGGAAATACCGATTAGCACAGAATATGTATAGATCTCATAATAATGATAATAACGTCAGCTTAGGCTTCGGTTTTCTTGAGGTGAGTCCGAAATTCTTTTAATATTGATATCAATACAGCGCAGAAGAAAATGCTCGCAATCTATACATTCTTTTGAGCACTTTTGCTGAGAATATTTTCAGTGGAAAGTCATTCAAATCCGCTATGATTTTTACACTTCACTAATGATTCTTATTCTGCATTAAGTTATACTCACAATCAGTAGTGATATTGTATTTATGGACTTAAGATAAAAATCATTCAATATTTTGAATACATTTTATTTTTAATTTACTAAATGATAAGTTGAGTGAAATTAAGGAAGCTTATATTCTTAGCACCTGGTATGGTGCTAAAGTGAATGGTGTTTAGGTAAACAAACATATTTAAAATACTGTAAAACACCAGTGAAAGTGTAAACATAATTAGCTGGGTTAAAAATTAGGATTCACTGAGTTGTAGGAAATGAGCTCTAATATAGTTGTTTCGCAACAAACAATTCAGGGCTCGAATCCGGGCGCCGATGAAGACAGCAATAGAAGCAGTAATGCTATGAACGAAGCAGAAGCACTGGCCAGTCAATTGCCCCTCACACAAATCGGTGCTATACCTATAGAAGATATTATTGGTGTAATACCTGAGAGTAGATGTTTGCGATTGTTTACAAAGTAAGGCTCATTCAGACTCACCTCAGACTCAGACTCAGACTCTTATCTATCACTCACTTCTGACTCCGAATCCTATAATTAAATTTGAATTCAGATTCAATAGCGGAGAGAAGTGTTCGGTAGAGAACTGCGAATCGCCGGCCAAAGAGCACAATCACTGCAAAGTCTGTGAATTCAATACTTCAGACTTCGATCAACTTTTAACGCACGCGAAGTAAGGCATTCAGAAATCAGATGATTAATGGTTTTGCAGTAATTAATTGCAAATCTTATTCACATGACTTAGAACTCATATAACACAAGACGAGGCGACGCCTCTTATATTTGAAGAATCAGACGACGGCACGGTCTGCACCAAGGAATGCGAATATTTCCAAAAGGAGCGCCATTACCACTGTCGCATGGTTTGCACCATTAGACCAGTAAAGTGTTGCAAACGTTTACCTTTCCTATACTCTCTGTCCGATAGTACGGGTGTTCGTGTGCTGTTCCCATTAGCGACACGTCGTTCCAAAAGCTGGAACATTACAAAATGCATGAAATACAGCAACGGATCAATGCTCAGAACGAACTCCAGTCTCAGGCATACGGCTCTCACAGCCCTTCACCGCAACCACAAAGCGCACAGCACTTCCTCGACCACCAGCTATTGCAACCGTTCACTCAAACCTATCCGACAGGAACTACAATAACATCCATCGATGGCCTTCCGATACTTAAGCGAAAGCGTGGCCGACCCCCGAAGAATAGGATTATGGAAGTGAGTAATCGGGTCTTAATTGGCTTTAATTGATTGCAAATGTAGTAAACGTCCACTCAATCGACTCACCCAACTGTCCAACAGATGCCTCAATCGCTTTATTCGAGTTTCAAATTTCCTAAAACCGAATTATCGCAGCTATCGATGCCCTTATCGATGTCACCGTACGGTTTGGCGGCCGCGCTCTACGGCAACTCCAATCTACCCCTTCCAGCCTCCAGTGCATTGTCTGATCTGATTGCCGGATCTGAAGACACAAAAACAATTCCGATTCCTCTGATGCCTCCGCACACGAAGTCCAACATCCAGGAGGGCTTCATAGTGTTCGACGAGGGCTTTCCCTGTATAGACAACTCGTGCCGACACTTCTGTCAGAAGCACTACCACTGCGCGAAACCGCGTTGTTATTACGTAACCAATAAAAGTGATTCATTGCTTATGCACTCAAAGGACTTTCACGACAACATTGACATTATGGAGGGATTCGTCTATTTCGACAGCGGTGTTGACTGTCGTATAAACGGCTGTCCCAACAACAAAATCAACCGACACTACCACTGCACGAGGAATGGGTGCAAAAACTTTTCATTTGTAAGATATACGACAATGAATACGCACGAAGAGACCCACAAATATGAGAACAACAGTGCTCTTCAGCCAACAAATCCCATCTGTGATCAAACATTTTTTCCGAACAAATGCGAACCCAAACCAAAATCGAGTGCTACGGCCTCTCAGGCCAGCTCTCAGTCTGAGGAGGACAGAGATTCACCAAAAAGCCCATTCAATGTGAACAGTAATTCTATTCTCAATAATTGCAATAATAAGATGCAAACAGTGAAAGCCAAAGGAACTTACTATCCGTTGTCATCACTCGCCCAAAGACAGTACAGACAGTCGTTTACATCGACAGTAAGTCTGCTTAAACTCTTATATACATTATATTCTGTAATTCATAGTTATATCAAATATTTATTGCTTTTATAGGCAAAAACAGACGATGAAAGCGATAACGAGGACATGGATGAAGATTATGACAGTGATGTGCCCAACGACCTGATGGTTAAGAAGGAACCAACCCATCACTTGCTTCCGGACAATTTGGTCATTAGTTCAAATACTCAAAGAAATATGTTCTACCCATTCGATGATAAGCACCATCAGTACAGTCCCAGCAACGGGTGTGGACGACCTTTTTGTAAACTTAAAAAACGAGATCACTTTCACTGCAATGTCTGCAATCAGGTAAACATTTATTGAAATTATGCTTATATTATATTACAGTCGAGTGCCGTTTTGGTTAACTCATCGGGTTTAATGATTTAGTTGATACAAACGGAAAGTTGACAGAATTGGTGGTGTCCAAAAATGGCACTCGACTGTATATTCATTTATATCTTACTGTATGTCATATACTGTCCAAAAGTTCGTAACTTTAAAATTGAGTCGCGTTTAGCGCTAAGCAAATGTCAACAAGATTTCAAATTATGGTTAAAACAATAGTATAATAATTTTTGTCTACCCTTTGATCTAAACAAATGAAAATCGGTTTAGTTTACAATTTTTGAACTATGAGTCCAAGAAATAAATTATTTGGATATTAATTGCAATACTACTGAATTGAGTGCGTTATACAATTGATAGGCATTTTTGGCTATAATTTAATCATAAGTTTTCGATTAAATCAATTTTGGTTTCAATGCATCATAAAAATCAATAGATCCAAATGGATCATGTTCATTTGAACTGTACTTGCTGGCAATTTGTATTAAATAAATGACTTAAATTGAGCCAATGCTCTAATTAAAAGTATCAGGCATATTAAAAAAAACTTGTTGTATTGTAAACAGTAAGTCTAACATTAGATTTGAAGTGAACCTGTTCACATTTATTTATCGGACAACTTGATGAATTCTCTCAAATAATTTATAAGCTGTAATAGAATCAGGGTAATTTCAACCGTAATTACTAATTAGAGTTGACAACTATGATAACCGTCAAACCATTCCTTCGCTAATACATACATGTATATTGCATAATTGTAGCAAGGACTCTTATTCGGCAGACACTTGTTCGGCCAACAATTGTTAGTTTACATTTGTTTTTGTAATTTTATTGATCCCGTACATTCTTAATTTAGTTATTGGATCAGGACATTTATTTGTTTAATTAATTTACAGTATTTTAGAAAAAGGACCAAGGCTTGCTATTATTAATTGCAACTTGGCTGAAATTAACTGAATATAAAATAAATTTAATTAAGCAGTAATTATGGGTACAGTATATTAATTGATTAGAATTAAAATCATACCCATGTAATTCGATTCAAACAATCAATTCATAATTAAGATTTCATAATTAATAGCCGGTTAATTTTCTAAAATAAATGAGACGATAAATGTGCAAGAACAATTGTGCTAAACGAATATTGTACTACGAATGAGTGTACAGTACGGCCATTATGTCGATTATGTGTTGGCATTCATTATTTTGCGACATAACGTCATGTAAAGTGTATTTTACACTATTTATGTGTTTAGTGACGAGTTTTAAGTAATTTTCAATTTTTTAAAAGTTAAAATCGTTTGGATATCTCAATCATAATATTTAGTTTTTAAGTTTTGTGCCAAAAAATGTTGAGCTCTTCTCTCGATTTTGGCTTTACATGAAATATGATTTATTTCTGTGCGAAAAGCAGTCTTTACTAAAGCTATTAATAATTTTTTTCCGTTTGCACTCATTAATCAAATTGGAAACTGAGTTATAATTTATATGAATAACTAATTTAAAATATGAAAAACTGTTCGTCCGATCCTTTGCCTTTCATGTGTTTCCGATTTATTCGGATAAATATCATAATTTAACCAAACATTCATTTAAGTGTTTCCTAAATCTAGAAAATCTTAGAAAATAATAATTATTTATTGCAATACTTAATAATACATAAATTATAAATCGATAGGCATTGCCAACAGGTATTAGAAGAATGTTTGCCAAACATTTAAAATATATTAATCAATATTTTTTAGTCAGAAAATTCTTCGACACATTTGCTGCAAAAAAAAATTGATTCCCAGACTAAATAAAAACTTGTTATATAAATATTTTGAATATTTTATGCGAATATTTAAAATTATTGTTTTGTCTATATTTTGAAATCATAGCTAATTTGTTGATCAAAATTATTTGACTACTAATACTGTAAAAGCAAAAAAATCTGTCATTTAATTGGTTTGAATGAGATTTGTATTTATTTAAGTAAATCCAATTGAATGGTATGTAAGCACGCATTTCATTCTTCAGGACAATTATCATTTCTAGCCTTAGATAACATTTACCTGAGATATGCAAAAAACATTTACACAAATTCATGAGAAAATTATTAAAGTCGACACAAAAATAATAGTTTGATTAATCGTGTTTTTTATTATCTTTTATACAGAAAAAAGTTTATAATATTTAATCAAACCTTCAAATCATATAATTATCATTTGATTCTTAATTATATCTCTAATTGATATTTCATATGTTTTTTCCAATTTTTCACTAATTTTATTGAATTTATATGTTTTTATAATGTCTTATGTGAATGATAATTAAGATCCTTGAACATTTTTATTTATAAAATATGAAAATCGTTTATTCAAAAGAGAATTATAGAAACTATTTTTTATTCTTTTTTTCTCTGAATTATTACTAATTTGAATTCAAAAAACGATTTGGGATTTCTAAGACTCCAACTAAACCTGAAATTAAATAAAAAACTTAGAATTAGGCGATCATTAAATATTTTTAGGGAAAAACAAATTATAGTTATTTGTTGTGAAATATCAAACTAATTATACAAAATAAATCAAATAACAAAATATGTTTTTCGTTTTACATTTTTTTCGTATTTCGTTAGAATTTATTCGAATCGTTATAATTGAAGCCCAAAAGAAATATTGAAAAAAAAGAAAGAAAAAAAACTATTGAAAGAAATAAAAACTTATCGATTCTGTGCTGTTTATAGCAGAGCCTCTATTGTACAGTACAAGTGCTGAAGTACTGTAATTACATTTATAATTATAATTTTTTCTCATTTAATTTTTTCTACCCTAAAGTTACTGATTTGGAAATTGATATTCCAATAGAATTAATAAAATTAAGTGAAAAAAATTATAATTAAATTTTTACAAAAAAAAATTAAAATAATTTTTGAAGAATTTTTAATTTATTCTTTAAGTTAATAAATATTTATTATTTAAATTAAATGAGAGTTTTTGGTGAAAATCTTGGAGAAGACTCGGAATAATTATAGTTTCGCTTTCGCTTTCAGGCCTTTTCAAGCTTTAGCCGACTATTGCCGCACTCTGTTAAACAACATTCAGGTGCGCCTAAACCAGTGGCCGTATATCTATCCGGTCGTACTCCGAGTCCTCTCGTCAAAGAAGAGGTTAAAGAAGAAGAGAATGACAGCGAAGAAGAAGAAGAATCGGCACTATTCCGATGCAGTGATGATCTGCGCAACATATCTCCACAAATGTCTCACTCGACTCCTAATCTGTTCAATATAATGAATAATTGGGTGAATGTACCTGTGCCGGCATCTTCCACATCATTTAACAACAGTTTGCTGAACGCGTCGACACCGATGGCCAGTACGTCCTCTCTCATCAACTTTTCTCATGCAAACAGTGATATTTCTGGCATTACATCAATGACTTGTTCGACATCTACTCCAAAGGTATATATTATATAATAAGTTCTGTTCTATGAGTTGATACACAAATCGATTAAAACTTAATGACAAAAATGTATTCAAACTTTCAGATCGAACCGATTGATTGCGAGCGCCTGAAGAGAAGGAACTCCAGCGAAGAAATCACATCAGAAATGGCTAAACGCATGAAATTAAACAATAATAACATCAAATTAATACGCGATGAACCGGTGCCGACGGGGTATGTCATGTAATTAAACTTAATAATTGTCTCACATATTGTAGAATCCAATTACTGACAGCAGTAGAGAAAGTACTGAACTCTAGATTCAGATTAAAATCATTTTCTTTTAATTTATAAAAAATGAAGTTTTGATTAATTCTATTCTTTTTACGAAACTCTAAGGTATTTGAGATTCAGATTCAATGAGGATTGTGGTTATGTTCACTGCGGATATCGTGAACATCAGACACATTTTCATTGCATGAGAAAAGTAAGTTTATGACTCATCTCTGGGAACATTTATTTTTTTAAATTTTATTCGGAATCAATTCAATTCTAATTCGAAAACTTGTCGAACAATTGTATAGGACTGCGGCTATTCGTTCTGCGACAAGACTCGCTTCGTCCAGCACACCGGTCAGTAGTCCACTTGTCTTTGCATTGCATTGCATTGAATTGAATTGAATGTGATTTGTATTGAATAGCACGACATGAAAGACTCGATACTCTAATGGGCGGGGATTTCCATCAGTTCCGGAGTAATGTGAACTGCGGTCGAAATGACTGTCTGTACGCCAACACAATGGCTTCGATGGCCAACAAGGCGTCACACTTTCACTGTATTAAATGTGATTTCGTTTGCACCGACACTAACAAAGTGGTGGCCCATAGGAGACAACACGCGAAGATGGATAACATAAACGCCGCCGGGTTTGAGAAATACACTCCGACCCAGGACTGTCGGAAAGACAACTGCAACTACAACACTAAGCAGACGCACTACCACTGCCTTAAGTGCCACTACGCTGTACTGGGGCTCTCGCAGATGTCATCCCATAAATATAAGCATGATTAAATGATTGAATGATCGAATGGTCGAATGCATATATTGATACAATGCTAGAACTGTATACTTAATCTGTACTAAAGGTGCCTTTCATTAATCCATTCGATATTCACTTCATTTTATATATTATATAGAATTTACAAAAAGAAAACATAATATTATTCTTCACACAAACCGGTGTTCTCTTCTATACAACCAAATCATATCCAAAATGATTACCAAAAGTCTTATATTTAATAAAAATTATATTTACAATGAATGTCAATATATAGCTCGAGAGTGCCTAACAAACCAATGAGCGAAACGAAACAGAATTCAACAAAAAAGCTATACCAGTGCTGTAATATTTATGCCTTAATTAGTACATTCCCCGCCATAATTAAGAGATCACATAATCATAATTAGTATTGAATTTCATAATACACTTCATAAACATTTACATATTTGTGATTAAAAGCAACATTTCTTCGTATTCTTTATCATAACCAGTGATATCTAGTTTTTTTTCTTAAGGCTGTATTCAGTTTTACATTATATATGGTTTTGGGGAATAAAAACTAAAAAAAAAATAAAAAAATAATAATTAAATTAAAGAAAAAATTATAATTTATTATTTGTTAAACAAAATGATTCGATCGCCAAATCTATTAGACGTTTGAATGGGTTTTGTCCACACATTTGTCTCACAACAAGAATAAAATATCCATTTTTCTCACAATTAGTTTTTTTAGCATAACTTCTTAGATTAAAATCAATTAATTTATATAATTATTTATATTTGAATTTTACTGATATAATCATTTGGTAATAATTGTATTTTTCTTCTCTCTATATATCTCTTTCATCGATGATATCTCTAAACTGATGATCAGAATTGAAATTCTGAATTATTTGATTAAATAATTTATTTATATATATATATATTTGAATTCATTTGCGAAAAAATAAGATTAAATCGCAAACAAGAAAATAATAGATAAATAATATAATTGCGAATTTGAATTTGAATTTGAATTAAATTCTAAATAAAGATCTGCCGGACAATATTTTCCATATATTAATCGATTCGCGACTTTTGAATCTTTTTTATTTAAATTTTATTTTTCTATCACTTCATAAACGGGTTATTTACTGTAAATGAAACGTTTAAGACATTCAACAAACTTATGAACAGTGAGAACAGAATTAATAAAATAAAATAATCAGAAATATTGTTTCAATTATTATATAACTATTTAATTATAGCTATTATTTTGCAACAAATGGAAGTAAATAATTGATATATGAATTAGAATTGTATTTATATATTATATACTGTATATATACAGTCTGTATAATCTGTATAATAATGATATAATTTATTTATAATGATAATGCAATCAATGAAAAATCAATTTTTGATATTCATTCGCATAATTTCTTTAAATAGTTGTCGACTTCTACCCAAACATTCGTTTAATAACTGATAATACATTCAAATATCAATATTGTGCTAAACTTTTTATTTATTTTAAAGATTTATAATATTCTGTTTCACTCTATTTCTGGTGATTATTGTTCACCAGTTTTACAAATATTTAGTTGTTTGGTCTTAATAGTGGAAACAATTAATCGATAGCTGGAACTGGAGTTCAAACCGAGTTAAGGACTATTTGCTTGAAAACCAGGCGAATATAACAAGAACTAAGACCAGTCCTATGCCGACCATAACCGCAATCATTTTCATGTTCTTCCACCAGAATTTCGATTTGAGAGCACCGGCTTGTTTCTCGAACATCTCTGCGCCCTCTTTCAAAGCGTCTGCCCTCTCGTCCAGCTGTGAAATCATGGCATCCCTTTCCAACACTTTCTCCACATTGACTCTCATTATTTCGGTCACTTCATCGACCTGTGCCTGTGTTTGTTGCATACGTCTGGATGAGGCCTGTAATTGGGGATTGGGTTGTGGGCCGCCTTTATCACCAGCACCAGCACCTGACTCTCCTCCATCCGATGGCTGCTTCCCTTTTGCTGACCTTTTTTTGCAAAAGAGGCGATCAATGAAAAGCTATATAACTAATAGAGAATAGCATTCATAGTATTCTCCGCATTCATAGCATTATATGTTTTACAGTCTATACAACTATACAGTCAATACAGTCGAGTAGACTATAGTCAACTCAAATGATGGTTCGCTTACATTATCTTTGGATGAGCTCTACTTCACAACTAATAAAAGGCAAACTATGGAAAAATCAGAGCCGTTTCCACAATTCGTTGTTTAGTTAACACAGTTATATCAAACACACAACTAATCACTTGACTTAGAAAATCACACGAATACCGAACAAATCCATGAGAACTAGATTTACCTGAATTTGCGCAGACGTTATGCGTTGACTCTCTATTCGATGTGTCGACCAATTTATCGATCGATTCTCTGCACCAATTCTGTACTCTATATACTGTAGTCTACAGAATACAGAATACAAGTATTGATACTATTCTCAGCTCCACTTTAGAGCACAATTCTGGCGAACACTAAACCAAATGCATTACTCCTTAAATAACACTTCGGCGCAAAGCAAAACTCAGCTAAGCATCGATAATATGATACGGAATCACTTTCTCCACCATTAATACCAACATCATTATCCCAAACACACATTCTTCCTAATCCGAGGACAATATTTTGAGCAGATCGGCAAATATGCCCTTTCTTGATATTTTTGGGCACAAAATGGATAAATAGTGTAATTTTGTAAATTAGATGAAATCTATTGAAAAATTCAAATCAAATATTATATTAATATATTGATAGACAGAATCGGACTATTCAAATACCCTGGTCGATGGTCTTCCTTCAGGTCGTTGGCGTTGACTATCTTAAATGGTGACTGGGTAGCTGGTTCGAACCCTGATAGAGTCAGATCTTTCTTTCTCCAGAAAAACTTGTTTTTTAGTTGAATGTCTTGAGAGGGCATTGGTTGGGACCGAACAATGAGTATCTGCTTAGACCTCAGGAGACAAATAAGTTTAGATTTATCTCTATTTTTATGCAAGAAATCAAATGATAAGAATTTGAATGACAATTATTGCCAACAAATAGAGTGTAGAATAAAACCATAAATTCCTACACTATTGCCAAAACTAATGTCACATCTTCTTGGCCACCCTCTTGACCAACTCGTGTCAAGTGAATATTTGAAACTAACCGAAAATAAGTGAAACACTTTACTCATTGGAATTGAAAGTCAATGGGTCTCTACTCACTCGTCAGTCTATGTTGATTATATGTGCTGGGCTACAATACACTGGGTATTAAAGTTATAAAAAAGTAAATCTACGTGTATGCTCAATGGCAATTTGCAAAAGTACCCAGGCTGGCTTTGCACTCACTTTGGGTTCACTCTGTTGTGCCCATTGATGACATCTATTGGTGTAATGTCTGTCCAATCGATACCGGATTCGGAGCTGTTCTCACAAAACAACATATTTTTTAAATTATTTATTAATTGAATTGAATTTTAATAATTCGTTAGATTTTAATAATTGATCCGAATATCGATTATTTGCAAAATCAACGAATTGGGCGGAACTGACGATCAGTATTATATCGGAACAGATTGTGTGATAATAACAAAGAACTGTCAAAATGTCGGCTTATATTCAGGTGTCCGAAGAAGAAGGAGACGAACCCATAGAGATCCCATGCGAAGACGACTCCACCAATTCCATGTGAGTCATACCATACAATACCAGACCATACCATCTCATGTCATATGTCATGTGTGACCACCAACTGTGCCAACTGTGCCAATGACTGATTGTCTCCTCCATCTGATAGTTTACTGTCGACACTGACCTCACTATTTCCCGGCGCCAGTGGTCTGAAGTACAGGAATGCGGAGACGGGAACCATACGAGGCATTAGACTGACTGAGAACCGACTGCAACCGCCAGAGCAGGGCTGGAGAGCCAATTCGGTCTATTACTGCGCTTTCCCTAAAGGTTTGACTCAATTATTGAATTAACAAAACATTTGATTATAATTGTAATGAAATTCAAGTTTTCATTCGTTTTAAACAAATATTGTCTGAAATACTGACTCCAATCGAGTCGTTAAGTATGACATCAGACAAACTGCTGCACTGGTAGTGATTGATGTCATGACTCATGAATATAATGAATGTCTTAATTGTGGTTAACAGAGAATAAGCGCAAAATAGAGGACCAAACGGAGACATCAATGGCTAAAACCAAACGAATAGAAGCCGTAAGGAGTCAACAGAAGTGCTCGGATCTGATAGTGTTGGGCCTGCCCTGGAAGACCTCCGAAGGCGAACTGAGAGAGTACTTCGAGCAGTACGGGGAAGTGGTCCTGGCTCAGGTGAAGAAGGATTCGAAGAGCGGACTATCGAAAGGCTTTGGGTTTATTCGGTTCAATGAATATGAGGTCCAAATGAGAGTCATAGCAAAGAGGCATTGCATAGACGGGCGATGGTGTGACGTACGGATCCCTATCAGCAAAGAGGGCGGAGGTTTCGACTACAAGACCTCTGAATTCAACCGCAAGATATTCGTGGGTCGACTGTCCGAAGACCTGTCGACCGATGACTTGAGAGAGTATTTTTCAAAATACGGCGAAATCTCTGACGTATTCATTCCTAAGCCGTTCCGAGCGTTCGCTTTCGTCACGTTTTACGACTCAGAGATCGCACAAACCCTTTGCGGCGAAGACCACATCATCAAAGGTGTGTCCGTTCACGTAAGTAATGCTGTTCCCAAAGTTGATCTGAACGTCCCGGGAGGTTATAGTGGGAAGAGTGCGCGCTATGACTCCCGATATAGTCACTCGAACCCAGGTATGAATGGATCTCATGTATCGATGAATAACTCGCGAATGAACGACGGATTCGGTGTCGGAGTTCACCAGAACTACCATTACTCAGCCTTCGACTCGAGACGTGCCAATACAGGCCACCAACAGTCCAACCCTTATATCAATTCTAACAGTCCTTTCGATAGATTCGGCCCAACCTCTAGCGGAGCAGTTGGCAACACACAGGCCGCTCACCAGCAGATATGGAGCGGTGCTCTCGGCTCGCATGTGACGCAACGCAGCCAAACGAGTGATTTGCCAAACCTTACCTCTTTGGGCAGTAGTTTAGGCATAGGTTCCCAAAATGCACTCAATTCGGGCAATAATGCGATTTCTAATTATGGCTTAAATGCCCTCAATATGAACCCTCAGGCGGCGGCCCTCCAGTTAGCGGCCGCTATAGCCAATCAGGCGGGCATTGCTCTGTTCGGTCAGACCTCACAAAATACATCGGTTGGCAATGCTTCAGATGGTGGCCAACCCCAGAGCATTGGTTGGCCATCGGGTAGTGGGGCCGGCGTTCAAACCAATGATGATGTAAAGCAGGGTCTCTTGAGTGGCACTCAACCCAATGTATCGGTCAATGCGTCGACAACTGCTCCGTTGACCTCACCTTAAAATATGATTCCAAACCCCCAACGAATGCATTGTTCAAAATCTTAATTATTTTTCATTTTTTGTTAATTGAAATGAATTACAAATATTTGTATGTTTGGAGACATTCACTACTTGTGTATCGAATATATGTGCGAATAAAGTATAAAAATATGAATGAATTGAATTGTGAATGAATTCAAGTGTTGTTTCACTTCTTTAAAACGTTTTAACTCTTGACTGAATTTGGGATGAATTTGATGTGAAGTATGTAAAGGAACGGCACGAATGAAGTACAGAGTATGTGATGGGCTGTTGGCTGTAATGCTGTAATGTATGTATGTTTATGTGAGTCAACACTTCCGGACTTGAAATCGATTATTATTTTCTAAAATATTATATGTTTTTCAAATTCAGATCAATTATAACGAATTTTAATCGGAAGTCAATTCGCATTTTGGCGACCATTCGGCTCATCAGTCAAATGGATTCCAATCGTATGTATGTATTGAATGCAATACTCTTTTGGATATGTTTTTAATTGAATATAATTTTAACTGATTTTCATTCAAACCCAAAGATTGAATATTTGTGCCAATGATTGCATCAATTCTTACCATAACTGCAATCCAATCGATATCTCAGAGTATTGGACATTGAAATCGATCGGAGATCTCATAAGGCATATAGTGCTGAGTAGTTGAACCGAAAGAAGACATTGGATTAGCACTGGAGGGACAGCACAAGTGATGTAATACTTCATTATTACCGTAATAATGACTATATTTTTGCTAACTGTTCCCTAACTGTGCGATTTGATCCAAAGATTACAGAATTGAATTCTTGGTCATATTCTATGGTACTTTGTACCGGAGGACAGGTAGGTATAAGTATTATACCATACAGTTAGTCAACGTTCTGCGCATTAATATCTGATTTTATATCTAAATAATAAATGAAATAAATATTTAAAGACTTTTAAAGTTTTAATAAATACTCAAACAATACATTCTATCAATTATTTTGATATTAATTAGAGTTTAATTAAAAGCTTTAATATTTAGAATAATTTGTATAAAAGTATAGATTAATTAAATTATTATTATTTATCAAAACATTTACTCAAAACTCAATTGTAATCAAAAATCTTTAATACAATGACTGGAATAAGGGATATATATTTGATGTAAGTATTGGTGAAAATCATTTGAATTAATCTGTTTTGTCGTCAGATTTGGAGACTTTTTCTTTTGCCAAACGTTTGTCTTCACTATAAGCGGTGTAAACAAAGCAGAAGAGAATTATATGAACCACAAGAACAGCACTTATGGCCGCATATATATTGGCCGACTGTTGGGTCGTAACCAAATCAAACGCATATTTGGAGAGAAAGTACGCGAATATCGGAAGTGTTATCATTGCTATACTGTATAATACGAGTGTCGCCAACGGGTTTCGGCCCATTCTGTCAGCACTTCTTCAGTAGTAGTACTAATAGTTGTAATCGATTAGAGGTTATTCAATATCTCTGTAAATGAACCGCAATTTCGATTCTATAGACAGACAGACAGAACAGAAATCTATTAATTATTAATTCAATTATAAAATCGATTGACTTCTGGAACAAACCATTCGGTAATCAATTGTTGAGTCAATTCAATACTCTTTTAATAGAGTTAACAATAAATGAATTAATTAATAAATATTATATTAATTATTATTCAATACTAACTGTAATTATAATATAATATAATATAATATTGAGTTTTATTAAGACTTAATTGCTTTCAATAATATATGTATGAAATGATTGTCTCAACTCATGTCAAACGATATCATATGAAAGGAAGAGTCGATTCAATTGTCTTCAATCACATTAATTGACTTCATTAGCATTTTATAACTACCTGTGCTCTACACCCCCTGACAGCCAGTGACAGCCCAGACAATGTATTTGTAAGTGTGCTCTACTGTATCACAAGCAATCATAAATTATGAACTGGATGTTATCATATAATCAAGGTAGAGGTCACCAGTCTATGCATTTTGCAATTACAGTATTATTATTGTTTAGACTTTATAGAGGATTATATTATATGATCATGGTCAAAATTAAAAGCAGATGATGTGCACTGGCTCAACTTTATATGGGCTCACCTCAATCGGCAATATGTGAGCTCAGGTGAACTGATAGAGCATTAGACTAATGAAAGGATTCGGATGAGATTTGAAATCGTATAGAAGTGTATTGTTATGCGATTGCGCTATAATTATAGCTTTAAAATGTTGAAAGACTTGTAATAATAAGTTAACAGACATTAGAATAACATTAATATTAAGAGTAAAACAATTATTATATTAGTATTGAATTAAAAGCTCTGAAACTCAATCCTATTCGACACAAGTTTTGATTTGTTTAGACAACCGAACGGTACGGACGCTATGGAAGACGAGAGTCTCAGACATAACGTTATAATGATTTTGTTGGACGTTCTGCTGACTAACGAACAGCCAATCACTGTCAAGGAGTTGGTCAGCAAATTAGGACATTATAGCCAATACAGCGCTTTCAGCAAAGGATTGCGAAGAATCACCGGAAGGGGTGTCGACGGACTGCCCGTTAGTCTGATTCCCATTCACTTGAATCTTATGATTATTAGTATTAGTATTAGTATTAGTATTAGTATTAGTATTAGTATTACTGACACTGTATTGCCATTAATACGATTAATACGATTGACCCGATTGTTGTCTGTATTGCAGGGCATTCTAGTCCTCTTATGGCAATATCCGTCACTCTTTACGGTCAGATCAGGCTATGTGTGCATCACTTCGGGCTTCGATCTGAGCCAAGCGGATGAGCCCGAGTCGGACCAGACCACTGTCGCCGTCGACTTCTATCAGTTCCAGTTGCGAAGACTCGGCGCTTATTCGGTGCCAATCAGTCGTGTCTTCGAAATGAGATCCCAGGCCTCCAAACACGTGAAGCAGATCAGTGGCAATGGTGTGAACCAATTGATTGATTTCCTGAGATCTCATTCCGACGTCTTCTCCATCACAGCGGACGAGTGTGTAGTCCTGTGCGAACACCTCAAGAGAGCTGAGATCAATGGCCACACTATTACCCGAATCGACGCTCCCATCGAATTGGATGAGAAGGTCTACGAAAACACCCGAATCATTGTCAACACATATCATGGCAGACAAATCGTGGATCACATCTTCGAGACCACGAATGTGGTGACCGTCGACTTGGAAGGGGTCAACTTGGGGTCAGTGCGCGGATCCATAACTCTGGTTCAGTTGGCGTTTCTGCCCAAACAGCTAATGAACGGCCTTTTAGGCGATCAGAAGAACAACTGTGTGACCACTTTGAGGACATACCCGAAGATCTTCATATTCGACGTCTGGTCAAACCCTAATTTAGTGGATCTCTGTCTCAAACGACTCCTGGAGTCCAACAGAATTAAGAAAGTATTTCACGGCTGTGAAGACGACAGCTATGCTCTGCACCGGGACTTCGGTGTTGTGCTCAATAATTTTATAGACACTCAGGCGGCGCACACAGTCATCACAATGAACGGCATGTCTGCCAACAACGACAACAACAGCTGTGATAATAGCAGAGCCAATGGCGGACAACAGTCCGAAGCGATTGGACTGAACGGTCTGTTCGAACTGTACGGCGGGTACGGCTGTAACCCATTGAAGGCTGTGGTGAAGAAGCGTTACGTCGGGAACAGCCACTACTGGTGCAGTCGGCCCCTGACTGAGGAGATGCTATACTACGCGGCATACGATGTGTACGTCTTATTAGGAATTTATATAAAAATGTGTTCTTTTATATCGAAAATCAATGGACAGAACGAAAGGCTTTTGGAAGAACTCAATAGAAAGTCGGCGTTTGGACGCATATGGGCTGAACAGGACAGACATCACGAACAGAGACCAAACTATTATAACTACAAACGAAGACAACAGCCCTTCCATAACAGGAGACAAACGAATAATAGGAGTAAAACGTATCGATAGTCCTCTCAAACGTCTGAAACCAATAATAATAACAATTTTTTGTATATTTTTGTCAAAACTTTTGAAAATTTTATTAACAATTCTTTGGCTTATATTTTGTTTCAAAACTTTAATAATTTTTCAGTTCTTTAATTCAAATCTAATTATATTTGTTTACAATTCGTATTACAATTAAATTCAAATATATTTTTGACGTTTATCTCAAATACAAAGACATTATTCGAATCAGTCGTAAGTTATTTGTATGGTTGGGCTGTCAGTGATTATACGTCGGCATTAGGCGAAGTTTTTTTCATTGTAAGAAAGAAATCTTTACACTTTGTGTCACAGTGTTGAGTCGATATTCAAAGCTATGAGGGTAGTAGGAGTCCAGAATGGGACAACTATTTCTGACCAAAATAGGCCCAAGTCTAAAATGAATCGAAATTTGATTTCTCTTTAGTAACAATTGTTACACAAGTTATATCATAAACATTACAAATTACTGAAGTGAAATCAAAGGAATTGTCTGAAC
>JAQIWA010000203.1:0-42606 GCA_034693305.1 Eueremaeus valkanovi | reverse complement strand
GCATAGTTCACATAAGTGTGCAAGCCATAAAGGACACTCGTCATTTCTCATCAAACAAATATTTTTTGGACTCACTGATATAGACTATTAGAGTAAACACGAATGTTTGGTCAGTTTCGGGCAACTGGGACATCCGTTCGGCAACAAAGAGCATTTTTAAAATTAATCCATTGTTTATAGAGTACTGTACTATCAATAGGTTAGTAACTATTCGTTCAGTAATTTTCAATTAGTACTCATAAGCTTTAAATCTAATTAACATTAAGATCAAACTCACCACAACTTAGAGAAGAAGTTACGTTGATCAAAGTTGCTCACAGTTATTCACAGTACTCACAGTACAAGTTATATTTTGCTAATGACTCGAATTGTTCTCAAGCCCTGCAATATATAGCTTAAAAGTCATGACTTTCTTCAGAAAGTAGTAATAATTCATTTAAGCTTTTATTCAATTATTATTTATTTGCAGTAATTGTGTAATAATTATTACATATGTTCTGCGATGCATGACCAGGGAGGGGGGTATAGCAACTTTATGCCTCGAATGGGAAAACCATTCCAATGGATACAACAGGTCTTACTGACACTTATTTCAATGGAAACATTTCTTCAGTTTTTCATTGAGCCTAGGTGAGTGCCAGGATAAGCCAGAGGCTATTTTAATCGAAAAGCACTGTGGGTCTCCGTGTGGGGTAATTTGCCGATTTTTGATCCAAGGTGGGTATTTTGACTGGACACCCCCCCCCGGGCTGCTCCTAGCGCTAGTATTCGTGGGATTTCTTAAAAGGGGGCTGGGATCTTTTTTCAAAGCTTACTAGAATCTAAATTAGGAAGAGGTATGACCAAGAATTAGAACTAAATCTCCACTGGGCCAAATGTGAATGAATATAATAGATTGCTTAATTTCACCCACATCATGAACGACCTGTGCATCAAGGTTAAGCCTCCCGTTTATGCGTCATTCATATAAATCATATATTTATGAGACAATAATTCATATTTGTTCATAAAATCAATGTGGATACCATTACCCTGTCGCTTTTTCTATACCTATGCAACCAAACGAGAGCCGCATTGGTTTGTAGTTTTAAGTCATTTTATAATAGATTCGAATTAATTGCAAATTTTATAAGTTTTACAATCATTACAAACAATAAAAATGGTCTTAAAATGGTCTTAAAATGGTCTTAAAATGGTCTTAAAATGGTCTTAAAATGGTCTTGCTACTACCAATTTAAGCTTTGTTACAAAAATTCAAACTTTTGAATCATGTGAATGTTTTTATTTCTAAACATTTAATATTAGCATGGGTACTTTCTAGCCCAATCCTTATGAGCGTTCCAAACGTTCAGAGGTTTTTAATATTTTTTTAATATTTGAATACTTTTTGATCTTAAGGACAACGATATAAACAAAATACAAACAGTTCTGATGTGTGCTAAAGGGTATTATAATAAAGGGACAAAAGAGGGTGTTTTGCAATTGGTTTATGTTTTTGACGATATTTTTCGCAGTTATTCCATACGTATTGAAACCAATATGTTTGCAAATCATACCCTGAACTTCACTATCACTAATGGCCAGTGCTACGCATAAGATTAAAATTGAGCTTGAGTCAGATATTAAAGGCTATGCTTTAAGCTCTCTAAAATGAGCTCGGATTTCACACTTGCGTTGCACTGATTTGTAGTGATTGAATTTGACGCAGGTATGAAATAGGCAAGGCCAAGCTCGACAAACCTAGGGGGTATAGGGGTGGTGAAATTCCAAAAATTCCTGGGGAGGGGTTTGACCCACAAATTTTTGCCAACCTTGGGGGAAGGGTCAAAACCTCATAAAAACGGCCATTTTAAAACTCATTTTCCCAACCTAGCTGGGCTATTTTGGCCCTACCAACTTGACCATCTCTATTATAACTATTTAATGCTTATATACGTAGGAGCTCAAATTAGGTTCAGGGTATAAAATTTCATTGCGTTGCTTATAGTGGCTCCAGATTTGTTCAAGTTCAGAGAGTTGAACTTTTCCAAACAAGATATGACCAGATTATCGCTTCTTTACAGCACTTGTTCTACGTTTGCATTATTTGACTAATAATTCAATAGAATCTTAACATTCAGTATAGAACTTATTGTTTGATTACTGGCTAACTCTTGCTTACAATTATTGTTACTATGTTTTTGATAGTTCAGACTTTAGTACCTTTTTAGCTCATAAGCTCACTGTCAACAATGTCTATTCGATCCGTGTATACACGGCTTTCTTAGCTCCTTAGCTTATATACTGTACAAGATTGAATCATGATTCGATTTGCAAATACTAATTTATAGCTATTATTGAGAAAGGAGTCTTACCCAGGTTACCAGGTTGATCATTTCAATTTCATAGCTATTTTAATCGATAGATATTCTAAAATGATCCAGTTTGCAATTTGAACCATACTTTTATCTCTTATGGTTTACGATTCAATTTGCCAAATTTCGAGTTCAGTGCCAATTAGAAACCAAGATGAAATAACGAGATTTTCATTTAATATCATTATTATTAAATGTGCACCAGAAGAATTAAATCTATGCTCCATTCTATCCATCTAGCTCTTAAGCCATACAAGTTTTTTTGCATCGTTTGTGACCATGAATTAACCCTTTAAGAAATTTAAGATATTTGGCTTCAGTTGTGGTGACCAGGTTCAGTTTAAACATATAAACAAGCTTTTAAATTGTACCTGGTGACTACAACTAGCTTAAATTTCTTAAGGGGTAAATGCACGGTCTTAAGCAATGTAAAAAAATTATGTATGGTTTGAGGGCTAGACTAATAGAATTGAGCATAGATTTAATTCTTCTGCTGTACATTTGATAATAATGATTAGGTTCACACTTACTTCACATACTTACATGCATCTTTAGAACATTGTTCCTTGCCACAAATAAGAATGCTTTTACACAAGGTAAAGTCATGACCGACCACTAGACAGTGAGGACAGAACCGGAGTGATTTTTCCTTAAAGTACTGAATTAAGTTGTTTATATTTAAAGAAGAATTTACGAAATATTTTTTCTATTATAAATAGTAATGTTCCAAGACGGACAGGGACCTATTTTCTTAAAGAATAATTGTTAAATTTTAAAAATAAAATATTTTTGAATCCCTTTGTATTTCCACAACGTTTAACACACCAATAAAATGTCAGTTCCAACTAAGTGAAATTAGACAGGTATTACTGTAATCAATAAATAGTCAAAATAGCTTACAAAGAAAAGAAGGGAATATCCAACGTCCTAACATGAAGTCAGTATAGGTGAAAGGTATAGACATGGAGGCCATACACAGGTCAGCGACGGCCAAATTGATGAGAAATTTTTTCAGATCAGCCGAAGATCTTTTGCCGAAAACGAGTACAAAAATGACTAAAGAATTGCTGACAAATGAAACGATTGCTGTGATTGAGTAGAGTATAACGAGAATCAGTTGATACGTTTCGTTCATTGCTTCCATTGGACGCAAAAATGTTGTATTTACTGAAGAATTCATTATAAAATTGAACTTTTTTTAAAACTCAATCAATAAATATTGAAATAATAATAGTATAGAAGTGACGGACAGAATGTTATTCCACTTTTAAAGCAATTTATTCTTTGCAATACTTTTATAGCGAAAATGCTCCTCAACTCCAGTTTCAATGTGTAATAAGAATATTCTTCTTTCTGTCACTACTTTATAAGTGAGACATCACCATGGTTACTTTGGATTTTGAGCAAATCCATGCGTTTCATGTAATTCAATCTTTACTTTGGCTTTGATTGAGTTTTCTATTTGATCTAGAATTTAATTAAAAATAAGATCTCCGTTATCGCCCTCACTGTCTATTCAACGATCGTAATTTAACCTAGCTCAAAATCTGTGTTATATTATATACTTAAAGATAATATTCCAAAAGATTTCACTCTTGAATGGCTGGAAGAAAAAAATAATCATCAAACTAACATCGATTGAGGCTGATTATATAACAAGGCTTTAATAGAGTTTAGCTAGAAAATATTTCAACCAAATTAATCCCTGGCACGAGCTTACACATTATATAATTGTAATTGAAACTTTACCTTTCCAAGATGATATGTGCGTCTGAATTTCCTGATTTCTCTTTTGCAATCTATCACTTTGGATTCATGTTGGATAAATTATATAAATTATTAATTTTTCATCAATTTATTTGTTACAGTTTTGGAACTATTTTATAAAAATATATAAATCATAACATTTTTGACAATTAATTCATGAATTTTTTTGTAACAAAATAATAAAATATCAGAGAAGACGGTAATAAAATAATTGTTAAAAATATTATACTTTGTATTATTTCTTCTAGTTTATAAAATTTTTCTCAAACTGTAGCAAATAAATTGATGAAATATTAATAATTTATATAATTTTTCTAATAGTGCCTGAAGGCATAAATTCAGTACAACCTCATTGCTAGCTTTTAGTTTGATATCTATAATTTTTTTGCTTCTGGACATTCAAAAGTGAAATCTTCTGGGATATTTATTATAAAATGCAAACCAGTATTGAGCTAGGCTAAATGAAGATCGGCGACTAGACAGCGAGGGCGGTACCGGAGTTAATGAGGTATGAAGATTATAATGGAAATATTTTAATCAAGTCATCTAGTTCAATTTGAAAAACATTTTCAAACCACATAATCAGAAAGTAATCATTATATATTCAACAAGGGAAAAATTTAAGAAAACTGAAATTTTACTTAATAGGGATAGGTTGTTATGAAAATAAAGTGGATAAGTTTATGTTAGTTTTTAATAGATAGCCATTGATTTATAATATTATTTATAGACGTTATTCAATGCCATACCTAACCTGAAATATCTCAATAAATATAAAAAATTCACTTATTCTCCAATGATATTAACCATTGGTGCCCCCAAACCAACCACCCTTACCTAATATTCCTTCATCATTGTAATTAAGGATAAATCGAGACTTGTAAGGATCAATAATCAAAATGGGCTGATGGGTACATCTTTGGCAAAAATTAGTGCATTTAAAATTAGCTTGCAATGAGGTTTACCTGTATCTATTTAAATCAGCAGTATTGATTTTATAGCAATTTGTATATAAATATTATTTTTTTTTGGTCAATTATTTGGTTACAGTTTGAAAATTTCTATTATTTATATTTAAAGCATAATATTTAACTGTAAATTGATTTTAAATTATAGTTTTTGACTAATAATTGATATTTTTGTTATAAAACTGTAATTTAAAAATCAATTTAAATATTATGCTTTAAATATAAATAATAGAAATTTTCAAACTGTAACCAAATAATTGACCAAAAAAATTATGTTTATATACCAATTGCTAGAAAATCAATACTGCTGATTTAAGTAGATACAGATAAACCTCATTGCAAGCTAATTTTAAGTGCACTAATTTTTGCCCAAGATGTACCCATCAGCACATTTTGATTATTGATCCTTACAAGTCTCGATTTATCCTTAATTACCATAATGAAAAAATATTAGGTAAGGGTGGCTGGTTTGGGGGCACCAATGGTAATTTAAGACTAATTAAAAATCAAATTGGATTGTATTGACCTTTTCTAGAGAATTATATCAGGGTCGGAACTTGTTCAATTTATTTATATTTCTCTAATATATTTAATGTGTGAAAGTTTTTTATGAGAAAACTCTACACAATTGCAAATTCTCTGAACTCATTCAGAGTTTCCTTTACTGCACATAATATAAATTAGTTTGCATTTTATGAAACATAGCTTATTAAATTAATACACTTTATTTGTCTAGCTAATTTTGATTCGTGATTAAAATTAATAAAACAATTTTATCTCTATCTAAAGGACAGTTAGTTTTCAGTTTTATGACGATTGTCCAATAAATATTCAATATTAACGGATATAATCGTAAATAAATGCAATAAAACCCGATTTATGCTCATCTCGTGTTAGTATTACTGTATTACTTATATTATGCCTAATTTGCATTCATAAATATTTGATCTAGGTCAAATAAGGATGCTTAATTTAATGTAACGGCCTTAGCCTTTGCAATTGAATATATTGAGCCAATATCTGGGCTTCAAACTAAAATATTTAAAATGAAAACTCATTATCCAGTTCATTTAATATTTTAATCGGTATTTTAAATTTAAAATCTATGCTGGTTAACAGTTTTCAGCCAGTCAATATTTCATAACATTATACTATTTATTATCAGAGCCGGGAAATCCATTCCGCCTTCCCTTGATAAGTAAAATCAATTATCTAAATTAAAAGAATAGTATCCGGGTGATAATTTATATAGACATTTACAAATTATAATTGCAATTGATTCGGTTCAAATAATATACATATACTGTATATCCAATATAAAAATTAATTGTTCTTTCATCGAAAAGGAGTGTTGCCTATTTGATCTAGTTGATTATTTCGCTTACATAGCTATTTGCTTCGATAGATATTCCTAAATGATTGAGTTTGCAGTTTGAACAACATTTCTACCCCGTGTGGTTCACGAGATATTCAATTCCCAAGTTTCGAAATTAGTGCAAATTAGACCCAAAAGTGAGAACTTAAAAAATTCATTTGACCCCTGTCTCTGAATCAAAAAATCCTGAAATTGTAATTGAAATATAAGATCAGTATGAAGTAACTTTTAAGCCAGAAACCAAAAGGAATTCACGAGAGTTTCTGGTAATATCATTTATATTGTACAGTAAATCAATACAATCCACATAATTCAATATTTTTTTTATTTGTTTTCTATTCGCAGTTAGAGTTGCATTAAAAATAAGATTATATGACAATAATAAGAATGTTTTTGGGTTTTATGATCAAGCATGCTTGAATAAATGTGAAAATTATAATGGGTGAGCATGATCAAATTTACTTTATAAACAACATAAAGTTCCAAAAAAAATATCAACACAATAAAGAATATACAAATATATTACTAATTTTATTTATTTGACCTACATCTATTTAAAAGCAAATCAAGCTAGCTAATTAATTATTTTTTTCAACATTTCACAAGTCTTATAATTTTGTTTATTGTGCAATACCTTGCTTATTTTAACATTTTTTAAATAAAAATTTCATCTTGTTTATTTTCATAACGATTACAATAATCTTAATTTTTCATCTAGTCCAACTAGTTCAATACTTAAATCCCATAATTTAGCCGCAGCCTCATCATCCAGGCCATTGGGCCAGATATGTTTGACGATATGACAGTTACTGTAAAAAATCAAATTTCAGTTAAATTTTGCACCTGGAGCCTTTAATAAATATAACTTACTCGTAATAGTTACCAGTCTCATTTTCAAGCTTATCATCTATTGCACAATAAATAGATGTTTGTGCTCCCTGGGCAGGTGTCTGGGCGATCATATTCATGAAGAACTTAGAAACAGCGTTGGTAGTTGCGTTTGCCTGGGTATGAACAAAACCTGGACTCAGGCAATACACTTTAACATTACTACCAGAGCCCAGACGTTTGGCCAGCTCTCTAGTGAATAGGACATTGGCCAGTTTGCTTTGTGAGTAAGCCTTGAACACATCATACGCACCGTTACGCAGATTAATGTCTTCGAACTCTATTTTTCCGAATTTATACATATCTGACGATACGTTCACTATTCGAGCGCTCGAAGACTTCTTCAGCAGTGGTAGCAGTAATAGGGTTAATAAGAAGTGACCTGTCGTACAGTTTGTGATAGATGTGAAATTTTAGTAGATTATCAATAAAATTAACTAACCAAGATGATTTGTTCCGAATTGCATTTCGAACCCGTCGACAGTCTCAGACTCGTCGACACTCCTCGCTGTAGTGGCGGCCGCATTGTTAATAAGGATATCGACCTTTGATTCAGTTCTCGCTATTTGTTTGGCAAAACTACGAACGGATTCGAGCGATGATAAGTCAAGTGTGACTGCAGTTATGTTTGCGCTCGGATTCGTCGACTTTATGTCCTTAATCGCATCGTTGGCTTTCTCTATATTACGTGAGGCTATGATTACCTGTGATTTTAGACGAGAATATATACATAACTAACTTGTAATCAGTTTGTTATAAAATAATTTTTTATTATTATAATAGTATAAAACAAGCACGAACGTTATTACCAGCGAGTATACATTAGATCTATTGGTGATAATATGGCCATTAGAAGATAACTTGGTCAATTGGTATTTTTAACTAGAGTATTTTGCGCAGTAACACTGCTTTATCTATACTAACAATGACAACATTGTTCAAATTTTTCAAAATCTAAAAATCAGTATAACTTTCAAAATTTTGAAAATTTTACAACAATGGTGGACGGACGGAGGGACGGACACCTTCTCAAGAACATGAGCGAGTATACTCGCTAAAAATTATTATAATTTAGAACTTGACACATTTCTGAAACTGTAATTTAAGCGAGGCTATGCAGGCTGTTTGAATTTATTTAATTTTTTCTAATGATATTTTAAATATCAATTTGAAATTTTGGAATATTTTCAAAAAATTAAATAATATATAATACAAGCAAACTATCATCACTTTTGTTTTTAGAATTCAACCTGTTCAATTTTTACAAGTTTTTAAACACAAATGCAATAAAAGTTTTAAAAAAATTCTATAAAAACTTTAGGTTTTTTCCGAAAATGAACGAGGCATATTATGCCTTACCTTTGCTCCACGGCTGGCCAGATCACGTGCAGTCTCTTTGCCGATGCCAGTATTGGCCCCGGTCACAATTACGACTTTGCCATCAATTCTTATATCTTTAGACGATTTAGCTTTCATTCCGCTCACATTGTATGCAATTTCTGTCACAAACATTCCACTCATTTGTATTGTATTTCCCATTTTTGCTGAATATTTAATAAAATTTAATAATGGATTCCAAGAATCAAAACTACAGTATATATCAGAGTTGTCGTAAAACAAAGGTTTTATTAACATTGTATATAAGACGGCTATTTTGCACTACAAATGCACTGCACATATGTCAAGGTCAAACACTTGTCGATAAGAAAGTGCATTTTTACTATTTGTTATTTAACTCGTAATAAATGATGAAAAACGTGAAAATATTTCAACAATAATCGGATGGCATTCTGCAGCCAACGCATGAATGTAAGGTCTATTTCAAGAGCAAGGACAATTTTAGAATCAATTATCAACAAAATGTGTTCCATGCAAAAGATATTCTGGTTACATCTTGTCCCACTTTACTTTTGTGATCTGGCTCACTTGTGTCAATCTAGTATGCTGGAAGATCCACAAAGTAAACAGGATCATTTACCAAAAAGTGGTTTATAAGCTGTGTTTTTCCGGGTCTGTTAGATATTAAAAAATAACCTTGGCCAATTTATTCAGCTGCAAAAGTGCATTAATCAGAGAAGATTTGCCTACATTAGAAAGACAAATGAAGCAAGGCAATTTCTGGCCTAAGGTTTTTAGGGCAGGTTATATTTTTTTATTCACAATTTTTTTATTAAAAATTAAGTTTTACAAATGATACTGCTTAGTTTGCTCCACTTAATTTTTTTCAATGGATTATTAGGAGTTTAAAAATAGCCTGTCTCAACTTTACAATCTAAACTGTAGTAAAAGTGTGTTTAGAAGAATGATCTGAAGATCGGATCCCAGAATTGTTTACAGTTTTGCATAACTGAAGGTTTGAAACCATTATTGCCTTTATATTTGTCAGTGAAAAGACGACCCAGTCTTCTGTTATCCGCATTGAGTTCCAAATAATTAATGCTGACGGCATTATTGTTGCTTGATATTCGTGAATAAGGTTTCCAATAATTTCCATTAACCGGGGGAACATTGCTGCAAAAAATACCTTTTTGAAAATAAATTCACCTTGACATATTCTTAGCTAAATTACCCTGTTTTAGCAAAGGTGGTCCAAATATACATCATTATACGACTCAAATATTTATCTTGCTCAGTATAACTATCCTCCCTAAACCAAAATGGATAACCAAACACAAGTGGTAACTCATCACCATGGTAAGCTGAGCACCAGTCGCTCTTGTAGCATTCTGAATCCGAATTGGCATAGGTCAAATAATACTGGTGCACATTAACCATAAAATTGGAAAATTGCGCCAAATATTCGCCAAATAATACAGTCGGACATATAAAAAAGTAGTCAACAAATGCACCCGCGCCAGTAATTCTTAATCTAGTCTTGTTCAAATGATCCCGCTCAAATGTTTGTGTATATTTTTCGGCAACAATTCCATCAAAACTTTTGTTATTAATAAAGTCTTTGATATCTGATTGGACTAATGGCACAGATATTTCAATGTCATTAGACTTCAGACCCGGATCATATCTTCGAATATTTGGTTTTATCAATCTGAAATCTTCAGTAACAATGTCATTTGTTTGATGACCAAGCAACAATTTTAAATCTTTTTTGAATTTTTTTTCGCCTAATAATTCTATTATTGATTTTGGAAGGAATTCGTCGCCAAAACAGAGCACGAATGGCGTCGACACTGAAAAATATCTTGGTGAAGCATCAGGTATATCTCTATTCCAAATAGTGGCATCGCTTGTTGCTTGAACTAATTCCTGGGTTGTTTTTCCACGAAGACATTCAATATAATCCATGCCATTTTTGTAACAACCAATATATTCAATGAATCTTCGATTCAATCGATCAGAATATTCTTTGCTTTTTATATAGGAATTTCCATAACTCGAACCTGGATCATAAATAATTAATTTAGTCTATGAATTTATTTAGGCTATACTGTACCCGATTCCATGATAGCTCTCTTGAAATAGTTTTGTGTAATGCTTGAGAGGATATGAGAGCTGACGCTAACACTGCCCACACTTTGACCGAAAATCGTTACTTCGTTGGCATTTCCGCCAAAATATTTGATATACTGTTGCGTCCAATACATAGCCATCGCCTGATCCCAAAGACCCTGATTGCCCGGTGCGTCCGACCTATTAGTGCAAAGAAAGCCCAATACACCCAATCGATAATTGATTGTTACCAGGACTACATCCCTGAGCGCTAACTCAGGACTGTCGTATGCAATCGATGAACCTGAAACAAAATTGCCACCATGGATGAATAACATTACAGGTAAGTTAGCTGATTGGTCCAAGGTGGGTGTTCGAATATTTAGGTACAGGCAGTCCTCCGTCATTGAATATAGAGTGGACTGGGGGCATATATTCTCATAAACAGTTGAATTGATCTGTCTTTTTATTGAATAGCTAACAGGTTGTGTTTTCTGAAATCTCAGCTTGCCAATTGGTGGCCGAGCATATGGTATTCCCTGTTGAAGTTATGCTCAGGTTATAATTTAATGTAAATCACTTTTGCGTTTAACCTTAAAACTGTAAATAGTTTTTGCAGTAATATTTGTTTGAAACAGACTTTCTGTCGACACGTCATTGACGCAACCAATGAATGTTGTTTGTAATATGCGTACCGTTACGTAGCAGTCATCCTGTTATTGAATTTAAATAAATTAAATTTACTCCGATTTTGACCTCATTGTTAACTCGTTTTTGAACTACTTCAATGGGATAACATTTTTTTTAGTTAGTGCCATATAACTTAGCAAGCTCATTATAACATATCTCCACCATTCTATTCGTTATACAAGTTAGTGTGGATGCTAAATCTTATTTCAATTGAACATTTTTTAGCCCTATTACTAAAATAGGTGGAATTAATAAAGAGAAATCATCCTTTTCAGTTGGACATTAAATTAACATGTTGATACAAAAAAATAATTTTAGCTAGAATCATAATAACGATTGACACTCAGGTCAGAATCGGAGTCATATTGTGATAAGTACTTTAAAAATAAAACCTTTTTCCGTTGAAAATCCTCTAAATTCATGAAAGTGGACAAAATTAAACAGAATTCAATATATTTATCAATTTTAAAAATCAATCATATATATTTTACCATTCGATGATATATTTTTGATCCAGAATATAAATACACATATAAATATTTTCAATAAATGATCCATTTTATTTATATAATATTAACATCTGTTTTCATATTTGCTTTCAATTTAGAGACTGCTAATTATGAAATAAAATTCTCCAGACTATCAATTCAACAGGGTCACCTCTACATCAAATGTTTGGGTACAATTTTGAAAAATGAAACATGTACAATTTAAATGAATAAAAGAATAATACTAATCAGTAGAATGTTTTTATGTACAAGAGCAGGATAAATTATAACATGAAAATTTAAATTTGAACGCAATGAAAATTTACCTTGATTTATTGACATTTGGCATATAAAAATTACCACAGCAACGTTCGCCACCAAATGCAAATTCTAAGTTTCATTGATATAAACCATTTGAATATTTTATCATAATTACAGTTTCCCCTCAAGTAAAAATTCTTAAATAAAGTGCCCCTGCTACTGTAAAATGAACTGTATTGTTCAAATTTTCAAAATATTTATCAATTACAGGTAACGGACAAATATAAGTTAGCTGCTTGGTCCAAGGTGTCGTTATATTTAGAAGCAAACAGTCCTCGTTCATTGATATAAAAATGACCACGCGCAAATGAAGTCTAACTTAGACTTTTATAGTCTGTTTGGTTTGTTTTATTGCAAATAATACCGAGAAAATAGAATTTTTCACACAATGAACCTGTATATCTTTTTCCAGCCATCGATAAGCGTTTGTTTAGAAGAATGATCTGAATATCGGATCCCAGAATTGCTTACAGTTTTGCATAACTGAAGGTTTGAATCCATTATTGCCTTTGTATTTGTCAGTGAAAACTCGACCCAGTCTTCTATTATCCGCATTGAGTTCCAAATAATTAATGCTGACTTCATTTTTGTTGCTTGATAATCTTGAATATGGTAACCAAGCATTTCCATTGATCGGGGGTACATTACTGCATGAAAAAATTCTGAAAATAAATTCACCTAGACATTTATATTCATAGCTAAAATACCCAGTTTTAGCAAAGGTGGTCCAAATATTCATCATTATGCGACTCAAATATTTATCTTGCTCATCATAACCGAAACCTTGGTATATAAAAGGATAACCGAATACAAGTGGATAATCATCACCATGGTATGCTGTGCACCAGTCGCTCTTGTAACAGGCCGAGTGCGAATTGGCATAGGTCAAATAATACTGGTGCACATTAACCTTGAAATTCGAAAATTGCGCCAAATATTTACCAAACAGTACAGTCGGACATATATAAAAGTAGTCAGCAAATGCACCGGCGCCAGTAATTCTTAATCTTGTCTTGTTCGAATGACCTTGCCCAAATGTTTTCGTATAATTTCCGGCTACATATCCATCAATACTTTGGTTATGAATAATATCTATGATATCCGATCGAACTAATGGCACAGTTATGTGAATGAATTTAGACTTAAGTTTTGGATTATATCTTCGAATATTTGGCTTGATCAATCTGAATGTTTGTGTAACAATGTCGTTTGTTTGATGACCAAGCAGCACTTTCAAATTTTTCCTGAAATTCTTTTCCTCCAATAATTCTATAATAGTTTTCGGAAGGAATTCGTCGCCAAAACAGAGTACAAACGGCGCCGCAACGGAAATATATCTTGGTGAAGCATCTGGTACATCTATATTCCATATGACAGCATCTTTTGTTGCTTGCACCAACTCTTGTGTACTTTTTCTACGAAGACATTCAATGTAATCCATGCCATTCTTGTTACAACCAATATATTCAATGTATCTTCGGTTCAATCGAGCCGAATATTCTTTGCTTTTTATGTAGGAATTACCATAACTCGAACCTTGGTATCAAAAAAATTATTCAATTTATACCCAAGACATAATAAATTTGAACCAGTTTTTCAATTTTCTAATAATTCTCGTTTAGAGCTAGGTGAATTTATTGAGGCTATACTGTACCCGATTCCATAATAGCTCTCTTAAAATAATGATTTGTAATGTTTGATACGATATGAGAGCTAACGCTAACACTGCCCACACTTTGGCCGAAAATCGTTACTTCGTTAGCATTTCCACCAAAATATTTAATATACTGTTGCGTCCAATACATGGCCATCGCCTGATCCCAAAGACCCTGATTTCCCGGTGCGTCCGACCTATTAGTGCAAAGAAAGCCCAATACACCCAATCGATAATTGATGGTTACCAGGACTACATCCCTGAGCGCTAACTCAGGACTGTCAAATGGTATGGATGAATTGGCCACAAAATTGCCACCATGGATATATAGCATTACTGGCAGCTTAGCTGATTGGTCCAAGGTTGGTGTCCTAACATTCAGGAACAAACAGTTCTCGCTCTTCGGGTGTCGATTGGAAGGTTGTGGACATACCCTCTGATAAACAGTTGAATTGATCCGTCTTTTTATTGAATAGCTAACCGGCTGTGTTTTCTGAAATCTCAGCTTTCCTAGAGGTGGCCGGGCGTATGGCATTCCCTGAAGATATTTGTAGATAATATGTTTATTGATCAGGTTAGATTTATAATTACGATAAATGTAGTTTGGCTCAACTTTAAAACTGTATATAAGTTTTGTTGTTCTGTTTGTTTGCGATAGACTTTCTGTCGATACGTCGGTAACACAACCAATGAATGTTGTCTTCAATATGCGAACAGTTATCGAGCAATTATTCTGCGATAGAGTATTAAACAATAAGCAAGCAATAAATTATTATTGACTCCGATACTGAGCTCAATGTTAACTCGAGATCAAATTTACTAGCTAATTCATTTTATCCATTATAATTCTCAATAGCGTTATAGATTAATGATCTAAAGAAGTTATCCAGTAAAAATTAGTCCAAAAATCACGACCCACATTTTATTGTCATATGATTTGACAGGGTAGTTTATGACCAAACATTGTTTCAATGGAAAAAACTTTCTCATCTCTCAACTTTAAATCTAGAAGAAAACAAATTCGAACGTAAATCAATTAAATTGGTAGTTTATTTTTTGGGAATGCATCCATTGAATATATTTTTAGCACATCTTATCGCGTGTTAACACTGAGGTCGGAATCGTAGTTAAAACAAATAAAACCTTTTTCTGTTCGTTATTTTTAATTACTTTTAATTTCAATTAAAGATTACAAAATAAGATAATTTATTATAATTAATCAAGTTTAAAAATTTTTTTAAGTTTAGCTTGTACCATTCGATGATAGATTTTTTTCGAAGAATACAAATAAAAATAGAATAATTGGCTGTGCTTGAACCATTTTTATTTTTTATACTTATATTTGAATTTTATTCTTCAAAGTGATATCATTTTTAAAACTCAATCATCAAGGCTGAATTTAGCACACAGACATGCATTATAATTGCTGAAATATGTTTTATTCGTTTTTCAAAATTGTTCCTGGTTGTGAATATTATTTTTATATCCACTTTCTATCGAATGATTCATTGAATTGCAGTAACAGTGAATATTTTGGAAATATGACCTAATCTACAGTATACTCCCAAAAAGAATTTCTCAAGTGTTAACCTGGATGAATAGCATACTCACCTAACCTGTACAAAATGTACTCACAATTAATGTATTTATTTAACTCGTATTACGCAAACAATAAACTGTTATTTAATATAATTTTTATCTAAATTGTGTTAATTATTGTCCAAAATATGTATAAAGTTTACACACTTTTACTATTTATTACTAAGAGTTTGAGTATTTTTATTAATAATTAGCAACAGTTCATCAGCACAGACAGTAGCTGAACAGAACTGGTTGATGCCAGATCCAATTTAAACTTATATTGCACTCCTACTATTTACAGGGAAGCTTATTTTGCACTTGCTAACTGTACCTTGAGCAGAAAAAATCATTATATTTCAATACAAGAACACAGCTTTGAAGCAAATTATAATAAAATATCTTTTCTATAAAGCTTATTAATTTGCTCCAGATACATCTAATTCAGCAAATTGCTCAGGTTCAGTGCTCAGAAGTCATAAATTCCCTACAGCTACAGCTCTGCTACACATAATTGATCTGAGATAAATTCTTTTTCTTTGAATTATATGTCAATAAAATATGTTATATTTGCTATAAAAGACAATTTTCCAGAGATTTATCATTTTTTCAATAGAATGTATGAGAATGTGAACGAGTCATAAAAAATATAGATTTTCTTGTTGTGAAACACATTCTGTTTCTGAAAATTTCAAAATGAAGACTGATGAAAAGAAATCTGTGACAGGCTATGACAATGCTAGCTTTTTATCAAGATTGATCTTCTGGTAAGCTTTAATATATGATTCTGGTGGCGCCTTATTTCTTTCTTTCAAGTTGAGTTTCCGTTGTAACTGTTTTGGTACAGGTTCGGTTTATGGCCACTCTAGGACAAAATTTGATCCACTTCTCCACGAATATACAGTGCTTGACATCTCAACAGTTGCACTTTCGAATTGCGTGCTCTAAATATATATGGATTTTAATGTATATTTTGAGCGCGCAATTCAAGAGTGTAACTGTTGATATGTCAAGCACTGTACTCTATTAGAATCTATTTGTTTTATAGCAGTATTTATATAATTCAAATGACTTTTCAAATGATTTTTTTGATTTTTAAAGCCAATGAGTGACCATAAGCCCATTTTGATTCCTTGACATGTTATTGATTTAATTACAAATTCAAATATTCAATTAGGAATGTGCAAGGGAACCCGACCAGAGTCTGGCAATTTTAGCAATATTTATGCTGGTTTTCTAAATATAAACTGGAATAGATTACTAATAAATTGATTTTATTGATATATTCTCAGTTATTTTAAACATTAAGATTGGGTTAAATTGATAAATAATTTTTGCGCAAGGACAAAAACAATATTAATCAGATTAAGCTCTGAAATCCGAATGCAAATTGCTCACATGATTTAAACCACCAGGTTCAATAGTATTAGTATTTGAATAATAATTGAACTTGTACATATTATCCAGGTGGACTGTTCCATTTTTCAAGAAATATTACGGCAAAACATTCGATGTGAACGCCTGCTATAAATGCTCTAAAGACGATAAGTGCGATGTACTAGGTGCAAAATTGGCCCGGTAAGACCAACCAAGACTATCTTTAACTTGAATTCGAATTTTTGATAATTGTTAGCAACCCGTAAACAATATAAATATTTAATTACCCCAGCAATAAAGCCAATGGTCGCGAGACTAATGGTTCTCAATAAACCAGTTCATTTTAGTTACTAATTGAGGTTGCTTGATCAGATACTGAATTTATTAACAATGTTCTTTATTATTGCCAATAAAACGCTTAAAATTTAAGATAATATATATTTTTATGCTTTTATTCGTTGAAATATCTAATGATTATTATTCAGAATAATAGCAGACTTTGTGTCTTCTCTTTTGCAAAAACAGTTATGCAATTGAAATGACATCTATTCAGTCAAACATTTCAAAGAATATATTCACTAAATAATAAAAATATTAGTATCAGTATTATTCGTAGAATCTATCCTGTTGATTCACTAACTGAACCATATACAAATTAGTGTCTGGTTCAGATAATTTTAAAGTCAAATGTAATTTTTGATTATAATCTTTGTATAGATTTTCTTATATTAATAAATATGAAAATATTGGGAACTATTAGACAATTGTCTTACAAACTAAAGTGGGTGGGTTGTTGGTGAATCTATATAGTCCCCTTCTAAAGAAAGTGGACTTAAATACACTTTTTGAACTTGGAACATTTTATTTGAAAGCCCATACTTGAACAGTATTCGAAAGTTAACATGGTAACTATTGAGTTAATGTGCTAAACCCCCCTTTGTTTGTCATGATCACACCAGACTCATGTGCACGGCTAGGCTGTTGTGTTTTACAGGCTCTGGTAATAAGAATAGTATGAAAGGAAATATTTCATATGGCGTAAGGCTAATAGCAGGGTACTTTGAATTATCAATGCAATACAAAATTTATAAATATAAGCAGAAATAATATACAGATTATGTGTAAAATAATTATAAATAAAATATTTTTTAAAAAGTAAAATATAGATAAAATATTAACAGAATGTCTAATAAATGCGTTAATAAACATATATAACAATAAAATATAATATAAATATTGATATCAAACGAATGGCAAATATTTGAGTTAAGCTCAATTTAGTTCAGTTAACCGACGGCTCCTTTGCCGCCCCCAACACCTGCTTTCTTGGCGAACGCGGCGCCAGCGGCCCCACCCTTCTTGAATCCAGCCTTAGCTCCAGCTTTCGCACCGGCAGCTGCCTTAGCACCGGCAGCAGCAGCGAAGCCACTCTTACCCGCCTTTCCGGCTAAATATTGTTGATATGAAAAATCAATTAATATCTGCTATGATATGAGAACAGTATATAAAACATACCTTTCTTGAATCCGGCCGCACCGGCAGCTCCCGCAGCGCCAGCCTTCTTACCGGCAGCACCAGCAGCGCCACCGGCAGCGAAGGCACCGCCAGCCTTACCGAACTTGAAGCCCTGGCTCAGGCCGAAGGTCTTGATGGCGCCGAACTTCTTGTTATACCCTGCTGCTCCCACTTTACCGAACTTTCCTTTTTTGAAGCCCTTTTTGAACGACTTGGCGGCCGCGCCTGCACCGGCTGATTTAGCTCCTTTCTTAAATCCTGCGGCACCGGCAGCGCCTCCGGCCGCGAAAGCGCCCTTTTTGCCAGCTTTAGCGCCGGCCGCCGCTCCGGCCTTAGCACCAGCAGCCGCTCCGGCAGCACCAGCCGCGCCTGCCTTAGCCCCAGCAGCAGCCGCGCCAGCAGAACCTCCTCCGCCAGCCTTACTCTCAGCTACGGCTAAATCTAAGTCGGATGCACTGCTATCCAGATCTGACTCCCCGTCCACTTCCCTGAGCTCTTCATTGCACAGAACGGCACAGACTAGTAGTGCGGATAAAAACTAATCGAAGAAAATGTTTTAAAACTGACGAAAAAATAACGACAAAAACAAGTCTTAAGTCTTACTAAACATAAAAGACATACCAATCTTAAGAACATATTTAGATATTAATAGACTTTATCTAACTTTAAAAACTTGTCTTCACTTTTCACTTGTCATAAGCACTGCTGAACTGAGTGTTTGTTTTAATATATATTTTTTTTATTTATATAGTTTACTGAAAAAATTATTTTGTTTTACAAATAAAGCGAAAAAAACTTTTCATTCATATCGTTAGTGGTCTTGAAATTGATTTAAATCTGGTGTTCAGTAAACCCAAAATCCGTCTGACATTTAAAATGCACTTTTATGTTGACTTAAATGTTAGGGAGAGTTAGCTATTAAAATGGGGATGGCCAAGATTGGCAAACCTAGGGGGTTTCCCATTTTTAAAAACTAAGGGTAGTTTTCTATATTATAATTAATAACCCCCTTGGCCATACTATTAAATGGTGAGGAAAATAATTTTCATCAAATTAAAAGTCACTGTAAATACTATTTATAATGAACTCCGACTTACTATGAACTCATGGCTATAATTAAAGAATAAATGAAAACAAAAGTCTATATTTCAATGCAAATCTTAATGTTTATTATGAACTAATCGTTATTAAGAACTTTTTATTCAAAAGCAAATCAGTTCATTATAACGGTTATTCACTGTATAATAGTTTTGTTTGCATTTTTATGACTCTTTGTTTCTAACATTTCCTAAACAAAGCAATTATTGAAATATTTATTGAATTTCTTTAAAAATAAGTTTTTTTTGTCAAAAACTATTTGATTTCCTTTTTTGTATAAAATAGTTATAATTTGTTTAAATATTTTTTTTGCTTCACTTCAGGTATAGCTCAGTTTTAAACGCACTCTTAAAGTGTTGTCTATTTATATAAAATCCTTGTAATAGCGGACTATAATAGCAGTCAATCGTTTACTAAAAAATTTTATAATAAATACAATTAAACACTAGTTTTTAGCAATTTGTTGGCCAAATATTTTTCGTTATAATTATTAAATATTTTTGATATATATTTATTTAAACACTAAACGACTGAATGTATACTAAAAATACATTCATTTAACTTATATTTAAATTATATGTGAAAAAAATCAATCCTGATTAATATTGTTTGTTACAGTATGAATAGGATCTGGGTATATTTGATTAAAATATTTTTTAAGATGCCCGGATGTCATATAGGTACAAGGTCATCATTAAATATATAGACTTGAAGTTAAAAATATAATGTATTTTAAAGGTATAATAAATTCAGTTTTTTTTGCGAATGAATCTTCATTGAAATTTGACCAATGTTCTAGCTTAGTTAATGCTGCTTAATGACCAACCCCCTCCCTGACCATCCCCAGAGCTTTATATAGTTAAGGAAAAAACTTCAGTCCATTTATTTTCAATGACAGCATTTTTGAATGACTGTAAATCTAATTATTAATATATTCTATAAATTGACCCGCTATAGCAACTGGCAACTAGAACTGAACAGGCATAAAAATGGTGAGAGTGCCAGTCTGTTCAGGGCTTGTTTCCGCACATTCGGTATCCATTATCTCATTATTGGAATCAATAATATATTTATTGTAAGTATTCTTAAAAATAAACTATAAATCAGTTAATAGTCAACTGTTTTCATAGCACTGTGTCGTACGACTGGCCCTACCGGTGACGCTCGGCTTACTAGTGCGCTATCTGAACAAATGGATGGAGGATGAAGGTGCCATTAACAAGGACGAAAACTTCGATTGGAACTCCTACAGGGCTTACGTGTACTACATGGCGGCACTCATATGCGTACTCCAGGGCATCAACGTATATGTGGCGCACCCGTACTTTTTTGAGACTTACCGGATGGGTATGAAGTTACGTGTGGCCAACACTTTTCTCATATACAATAAGGCGCTGAAAATATCTAACGGTGCGCTCCGGACTATAACGGGCGGACAGATAGTGAACCTGATATCCAATGATGTGAACCGATTCGACATAAGTCTGGTTTACGCACACTATCTGATTGTGGGTCCGCTCCAGATGTTCTGCATTATAGGACTGCTCTGGTATCAGATCGGCATATCATGCCTGGCCGGCATCGCACTCATGGTGCTCTACATACCATTCCAGGCACTGATGGGCCACTTGTTCTCGCAATTGAGGACCCGTTCCTCTGTGCTGACGGACGACAGGCTCCGACTAATGAGCGAAATAATACCTGCGATGCGAGTCATTAAGATGTATGTCTGGGAAAGACCGTTCGGTGCTCTGGTCGAGTTGGCCCGGGTGCGCGAGATCTCAACCATCCATAAGTCAATGGTCCTGCGCAGTATCAACCTGTCCATTTTCTTCATATCATCCAAGCTCATTACTTTCCTCTGTCTGATCGTCTTCATCATAACCGGGGGCAAACTTAATCCGGAGAACGTCTTCGTCAGCATAGCTCTGATCAATCAGTTGAGAGATGTTATGACACTTTTCTTTCCGTATGCGCTCTCATTGGGTGCCGAATGTCTCATATCTTTAGCGAGAATTGAAGTAATTATTGATTTTTTTATTCGTATTTTGCTTTCAAAACAATTATTTATATAATTATTATAATTCTTATAAATATTTTTTTTATAGAAATTTTTATTGTCTGAAGAGTTTGAGATCAGTCCTAAACAAATTGGAAACGGGGTAAGCATTGCGTCGATTAAGTTATTATATGCTGTACCGTAATACTCAGCATTCAGCTGCGTGCCGAAGTAAACAGACTGATATTATAAAAAATTTTATTATCCATATCGGCATGCCGATATCAAAAGGAAAATAATTTAAATGATTTTCCTAATTATTAATTTAATTATAGAAATAACTTTACTTATTTAATCTATTACAAATTAGAATAATCATAAATAAAAGATGAATGGTTTGAATAATAAAACAAAAAATAGATTTAATTCAAACAGGGAATTTTCCAAAGATTTATGCAATTCAGTCCAGAATCACCTGAAGTATTGATGATTTTAAAATAAAATTCAAAAATAAAAATTTTATTTTTTATTTAATTTTATATCATTGAAAAAATTAAGTTTTTCAAACATTTTCAACCCTCACTTTCAACTGCATGCCGACAATCCCTTAGTTATTTTGGCGTTAGTACCAATTGAGCTTTATCGGCATGTAGCTGAATGAGCGTATTACGGTATTCTACATTCAAACTGTACTTTAGTTACATTTTTCATGATTTTACGGATTATATTGATTTAAATTGTGTTTAGACTCAATTAACTAATATTTTGTTAAACACTTCAATACATAGACAGCAAAGAAGTCGAACGAAGACAACAATAAACTGATTGACAATCATATTAACGATGATTCGGACGAAGAGAGCGATGAAGAGACGAAAAACAGGATTTCTGTACAAAATATTTGCGCGGATTTCAAAAGCAGTGACGGAATAGTGACTCAAGTGCTCGACAACATAGCCTTCGAAGTAAAACCGGGAAAACTAACTGTTATTATCGGTTCCGTTGGCTCCGGGAAGACAGCAGTACTGATGGCAATACTCAAAGAGCTTAAGCTCAAGTCCGGGTCAGTTGTCGTGAACGGACGGTTAGGCTACTCGAGTCAGGAGTCTTGGATTTTCGGCGGAACCGTTAAGGAAAACATTTTGTTCGGAAAGACATTCGACGAACGAAAGTACAAACAAGTGGTTCACGTGTCGGCTCTGGAGGAAGACCTCCAACAGTTGCCATTAGGCGATCAGACAGTGGTTGGGGAAAGGGGTGTTACGCTGAGCGGCGGCCAACGAGCCCGGGTCAGTTTGGCCCGGACTCTGTACAGCAATCCGGACTGTTATCTGTTGGACGACCCGTTGTCGGCCGTGGACTCATCGGTGGCCAAACATATCTTCGAAAAGTGTATTAAAGGCTATTTGAAGAGGAATTGCGTTATTCTGGTCACACATCAGCTCCAGTTCATCAAAGCCGCGCACCAGATCCTTGTGCTCAAAGATGGCAAACTGATAGCCGGTGGTAGCTATACTGATCTTCTCAAAGAAGGTTTGCTTTTATTAATTTCGATGTCATTCTATCCTTTTTTGTATTCAATAGACTTTTGGTTTGCATTTGATTTCTGAATATTTTTCTGAATTTTTTTTGAATTAAAAAAAAGTAAAATAATTATTAAAATCCAAACACAAATAGGAATCGATTTAATCAAATACGCGGGCGATTCGGAGTTCCTCCGGGAAGAGGATCCGAAGCAGTTTTCCGACTTAAGGCGCAGGACGTCGTCCATATCGGAGATGTTTGGTCTGCGTCTGTCCAACGTCTCATCCCTGCACTCGTATAGTGACGATCCGTATGAGGAAATCAAGGCCACGGATGGGGACACGGATGAGGCCGGGCCTGAATTCGCCACCGATTCCAACAGTGGAGGCAATACTTCGCTCAAAACATATTGGCTTTACTTGAGATCCGGCGCCGGAATCATACTGTTGCCGATGCTCGTGCTCTCCAACATTGTCACCCAGGCCATATTCACCGGGTGCGACTACTGGCTCTCTATGTGGACCAACTATCACGAGAACCTGCACCTGCAGATCAAGGACCAGAACTATACGTTCGAAAAGAGCTGGATGATTACGGGTGAAGAGCACTCGAACATTATAATCTACACGTGCTTAGTGGTTGTCCTATTCGTCTTCTCGATCGTCAGAACCGTTACTTTTTTCACGATATGTATGCGCTCTTCAGTCGTAATGCATAACAAACTGCTGGCGTCTGTGATCAGAGCGCCGATAGCTTTCTTCGATAAGTATCCGATCGGAATGATACTGAACCGGGTGTCCAGGGACTTGGGTCAGTACTCGTCTTGAATTGACCTTAGGCCATGTTCACAATGGGTTTAACAAAAGATTTTGTTCCCTATGCGCACAGGTATTATCGACGACTTACTGCCGCCGACTGCCTTCGATGCCATAGAAATACTTATCGATTGTCTCGCGATATGTATACTCTGTGTGTTCATCGACTACTGGATTCTGATCCCGACGCTGGCACTACTGGTCTGTCTGATGGCCGTCCGTCACTTCGCTTTGGGAACCATTAGACGACTCAAGAAAGTCGAGGGAATCGCCAGAAGTCCGCTCTTCAGTCACTTGTCGTCAACACTGAACGGATTGACAACAATCCGGTCCTTCGGTACGCAAAGGGAATTCGCGAAGAGGTTCGACACTCTGCAGGACAAGCATACGGGCACGTACTTCATGTTCATGACCTGCACCCGATGGTTCGGTATAGTCCTGGACGAGATGTGTCTGCTCTATACGGTTGCCATAACGGCGTCGCTAATGGCCAACATTGACGCCCAGAGCGGCAGTGCTATCGGTCTGACCCTATCCCAGGTCCTGCTATTGACGGGCAGTTTCCAGTGGGGTATCCGTCAGAGCGCCGAAGTTGAGACACAAATGACGTCCGTTGAGAGGGTGGCCGACCTGAGCAAAGTGGACAGAGAGTACGAAAGCGATGTCAAACCACCGGAAGGTCTGTTCACTCAATTGATATCAGATTTAGTTTTTGCTAACAATCCATGTGTTGACCCATAGAGTGGCCCAAAAAAGGGCAGATAGTTATGCGAGACGTTTGCCTCCAATACGACGGAAGCGATACTCCAGTCCTGAAAAACCTGAATCTAGTCATAAACGGCGGCCAAACAGTGGGTATCGTCGGCCGTACCGGTGCCGGAAAGTCATCGATAATCGCCACACTGTTCCGCATGACTCCGCCCTCTGGCCTAATAGAGATCGACGGCGTCGACACCTCGTCTATAAGTCTGTCCCATTTGCGTCGACACATATCAATCATACCTCAGGAGCCGATTCTGTTCACCGAATCCGTGCGCAAGAATTTGGATCCGTTTGGCGACTGTGCGGATGACCTGATTTGGCAGGTGTTGGACAAAGTGCAGCTCAAGGCCACTATCAGTGCGTTTCCGCAACAGTTGGATCAACTCATATCCGAAAGCGGCTGTAGTTTCAGTGTCGGGCAGAAGCAGCTCATCTGTCTGGCCCGGGCTATACTCCGCAACAATAAGATCCTGGTCTTAGACGAGGCCACCGCTAATGTCGATCCCAAGTAAAACATAAGAAATTTTTGTTCAGTCGTGACTCGATCTTACGTTATGTCTACACTTGAATGCGTCGGTGACTGTACGGCAAAACACTGCTTTCCAGAGATGACTATATCAGACAAAATGCTACTGAACTGTGACTGATATAGTCGTCTCTGCAGATCAGTGTTTCACTCGTACAGTCACAGACGCACTCAAATGTGTAGACATAACGTAACATCGGTTGACGACTGATATGCAATCAAAATCTGTACTGAATTTCAATGCAATTACTATTAACTGATTCGCAGAACCGATGCCTTAATTCAGGAAACCATACGAAATGAGTTCAATGACTGCACTGTATTGACAATAGCGCACAGATTGCACACAATCATGGATTACGACAAAGTGCTTGTCTTAGACGCCGGCCATATCGCACAGTTCGACGCGCCGCACAACTTGGCCCAGGATATGGACGGCATATTCGCCCAAATGCTTGAGACGACCGGCAAGTCTATGGAACAGCACCTGAAACAGATAGCACTCCAGTCCTATGTGAGGAAACTGAGTGTTATTATCGACTGAATAATCATTTATTGATTTGATTACTCGACTCATACAATAAGATCTCTCATTCGTCTCATTATTATTATTATTGTTATTAAGTTTTTAATAAATAAAATAATAAAATAAATAAAATATTTTCATAGAAAACAACTCAACTCTGATTACCATTTATTCAATGCTTTTGATCTCATACTGGCATTCAATGTACATGTAATGGCAATACAGTTGCTAATCGCAGAAATAGGTGGGTTAAGCTAAAATATCTCATAATCAACAAAATACTCAACTAGGTTTTGACCCCTGTACTTTTCTCCATGACAAAAATAATTTTTAGCCGAATGATGCCTTGACTGTACCTTTTCTCTGTTATTCCCCTTTATTCAGTCAATGGCAAGTCATTGACAACGACTTCTCTCAATCGACTAAATTCTCAGACAATGAGTAATAAAATTCAAAAAAATGAATAAAATTTATTTATATATAACAAAAAAAAACAAACAAAACATAGAATAATATTTCAAAAACATGTCTACAAAATAAGCATGCTAAAAAATATAAATGCTAAATTTTTGGTAGTATCTGGGTAATAGAATAATAATAATAATATTAATAATAATAATAATAATAATAAATGCATAGATGAATAATTGAACATAGATCAAATACAAAGAAATGCAACAAAGATAACATGAAAGACATAAAATTATCTAGATTGATTATTAGACACAATTTATCAAGGGTATTATCACTAATGTCTGCGCTATAGTAATTCTGGAATCATTCTCTTCAGCTCATTCTTGTTTATCTTCTTCAATGGTGTCAGGGGAAATTTCTCAATGATCCTGACGCCACCCCTCAGCTTTTTGTAGTAATTAACCCGGGAGTCAACGTAGTCCTGAATGGCCTGCGCTGTCATCGATGAGCCCTTAACTAAGGTTACGAAAGCCATCGGAATCTCATCTCTCTCTTCGTCTTTGATGCCAATAACGGCTGCGTTTTCTACTTTCGGGTTCTGTAGTATTATGTGCTCCAACTCAGCCGGGGATACGACATAGCCTGGTAGTGATAAATTGTGCCTTGTTAATAAAGATGCTTTTTGGTAATAGGTGAGTTTTAGACTTACCTTCAACTTTGATAATCTCCTTGAATCGGCCGATGACATAGAAGTATTCTTTGTCGTCGTAGTACCCGTAGTCACCTGACTTGAGAAAGCCATCCTGGGTGAATAGTTTGGCATTCTCAATGTCATTGTTCAGATAACCCGGAGTAACCTAAAAAATAGTAAATAAAATTCACATTTAATTTATTAAATAAATTTTTAGATTTTGAAATGTCTTACCTGATCACCCCTAAAGCACAACTGACCCAGAACATTAGCCGGCAGTGGATTCTCATTATCATCGATAACCTTAACTTCTAAGCCGGGGTTAATTCTACCAACCGTTGCATTGTTGTGCAATCGTCTCGAGTCGCTCAGGTAGACCATTATAGCCCATCCTATTTCGGACATTCCGTAACCTAAGTAACAGAATTTACAATTACCAATAAAGACATTTATTAGAAATTAATTTGAACAAGCTTACAGCTTCTAAACTTGTCGAAGTCATATTTGTCAACGATGGACTTGTAGGTGGAATCGGACAGGTGTGAGCCCCCGGCCAGCACATCTCTAAAGCTACTCAAATAGTTTTTGTCATATTTTTCATAATTCTTTGCCATATAATTGAGTTGAGTTGTGATTATGAAACCACTCGTTATGTTATATTTGTTTATGTTCCGGAACACATCCTCGTGCTTCTCCTCTATCCGTATGATAGCTAACTGTGCGCCGCCATTGATAGTAGAGAATAGACTCCTTTGTCCGCAAATATGACAGAAACCGCTGGAGAGGAATATCTCCTCGGGTGTGAGTGGGCAGAGCTCCTTGTGCTGCATAGTTGCGATTGTGGCCAAAAAGTTTCTGTTTGTGCGTATTATAGCCTTTGGCCGACCTGTCGATCCGCTGCTCATCACCAAAGTAGCACAGTCATCTAATCGGCTAGCAATGGGCAAGTTCATTTCTTTTCTCTTCTGATCGAATATTTTCTCAATCGTTAATAAATCGCTTTTCCTTTTGATCTTACTTTTCGACTGTTCGTCGATTACTAATAATTTCTGTAAAATAAATAAAAATAAATAATTAGAAAAATATTCAAAAAGAACTAAAACTAAAAGACCATAAGTAATTGTGCCCGCTTATAATAATGGATTTTCAGCTATTATATAGTTTGTTTACAGTTTGAGCTAAAAATTCCTTGTAATATTAACCATGTACTTTTTACACATGAAGTGAACTATCTACTTATTTTTTAACTGAGTTTTTAAAAAATTATTAAAATTATAAAACCATTAAATAATTAATTAAAAGTATTTGAACCAATCTTCCATAATTCTATCAACCAGATCATAATTGTGCTATGTCAATTATTTTATATGTTGTTACAGTTTAGATTTATACTTTCACAATATGTTCTACGTTAATTTTATAATATTAATATGCAAATTTTACTTGTTAATTTTATTTATAATGTTAATTAATAACAACTTACCCTGACAAACACATAATCTTCAGCCACGTCCAGTAGAGTTTGAAAGTTTTGCCCGAAACAAACCAGGACGGTTGGCTTGATATTTTCAACCACTTCCCTGATTTCTCCTGGCAAATTTTAATACAATTTCCATAGCTATTAAATTTTCCATATTTTTTAAATAATTAAAAATAAATGTTTACTTACTTTCCGCCGAGTGCTCAGCCATTGAGCTATATATGCCTCCGGCGGCCAATACACCGATAATACTGATGGCATGAATGTCTGAGTTGTCGGTAACAAAGCAGACAATATCTCCTTTTCTGAGCTGACAGTCATTTATCAAATAATAAGCGAAATTCAAACTCGAGTCCAAAACTTGTCTTTTACTCCATTTCCTATCCAATGAGCAGTCAATCTATAAAAATAATTACATTTGAATATAATAAAAATAAGCTTGATGATATTTCTTAAACTTACGATACATGGACTGTCCGGATCAGTGCTCAGTCTATCGACCAACAGCTGTGCCACCGACTGAAAGTGCAATCTTTTCAGCAATAGTTTTGATTTAATAGTACGCGAAGAGTCCATACTTTCCATTGCAATGGCTTAGACGCGAATGGCTTTATGAGAGTTATTGGGAAAAGTTGATGGAGTCGTTCAAAACTGTAATTGTGTCAATGCAATAGTCTTGAGCCTAACTTTTTCTATAGTTAAAAAAGAAGTTCATTTAATAAAATATATTCAAATAATTTAATATTTATAGAAATTTGTTTGAAATTGAAATTGTGTTTTAGAAGCTTTTTTTTCAAAAGGATCCACCTATTTATGATGGTGACTTATTATAAGGATAAAAGTTCAATGCTCATCTTATATTTGGGATGGAATGTCTAATCACGAAGGTAATTTTTATTGCATGTATAATAATTATGATAAAATTATTATCTTGTTATTTTAAGAATATTTTTATCAGAATTAATTTTACTCCAATTAGAATGACCCACATAACATTGAACTTGGCTATAGTTCAAAAATAAACTTCTCCTTTATTAAAGTTCAATAGCTTTAGCAAGCTCTATTAGATTAAAATATTTCATCTAGTTATCTGACATGTGAGCTTCTAAAAGCATCCCTGATAGAAAGATGAAATTTTTTTATTGGTTCTAAAAATAATTAAAGATTAGAATAAAATAATAAATAAATCTTTAATAAACTGTAAGTAAATAATAGAAAATAAAATTTAATGAAAGCATAAATTTTTTATTTATATTATTGGATCTATAATTTAAATAATATTTACTCACAATTTTATCATCAAATGATGCAAGATTAAAACTGGAACAATTAAATAAAGCACAAAAATATATTCAGAGCAAGACTCTTCCAAATGGTAAAAAATTTTTGAAAATTTTTTCAAATATTTTGCTAAAAATTCAAACAAAAAGCTTATAATCGAAGCTCAGAAAAAAATAGTTAATTAAAAAATTGTTATAAAACACAAACTAAAAAATGACTTTAACACGATTTGTGACTATGAGAAAACTTTTCACGGACTGCCTTCAGCTTATATACGGAGCGACAAAATAATAAGCTTTTTGGCGATAATTTTTTTCCTCTGCTCTTAACTGTTATTTTTTTTTCTTTTTTAAATTTCTTAATCATTAAGTTATAATGTTTTCAATAACTTTCTAATTATATTTTGAGAATAGCTTTACAGTTAATATGAGTAATAATAATAATAATAATAATAATAAGAATATTAATAATAATAATAATTTTTATTATGAAGTCATAAAAATTTGTAAAAACGATCCTTTGCTGGCATCCAATCAATTGGAGCCGGCACAGGGCGTTACTGTCCATCAGCTTTTCAAGTTAATTATATGGGATTAGCATTTTTATTCTGTCCTATTGAAATTGAATACAGTCAATTTAATATTAGAACAGTATTCTTATTCTTTATCTCTTTTAATATCAGGTATGGCCAAGAGGGGGAAGTCATGCGGTAGTAATAGTAATGTGCTTTATTATCGTTATTTATTATTATTTGATCAGGTGCATTGACCCCTGTATGTGCATTGATGAAATGTTTTTTTTGTTGTTGAACACCTTGTTCATATTTATAATTTTAGAATATTTCAGAAAAATTTTTGCTTGGTAACTGTATCAAGCATTTAAACTGAACTTGACTTAATTAAAGTGAACTAAACTAAATTAAATTGAACTGAACTGAACTGAATTGAATTCATAAACAAAAGACTACTGAATAAAGTGGATAAACAAAACTGAATTAATTTAATAAAAAATAACAAAATTATACTAAATTGAGGCAAGGCTTAATTTATCTAATCTCATTATTTTGGAAGTTTTTTGACAAATTTATCCGAGATAACATTTGATAAATTAACTTATCAAGCACGTTATTGCCCCAGATATTTCAATGTTTATGAATATGGATAAAAATTTCACCCCTCGTCTTATGGCTACCCCTGCTCTATGAATATGTAATTGGAGTTAATCTGAATATAATTGTAATGATTTTCAGAGAAAAATCAGTAGAATTTCATTCGAGAACTTCGTGTTCACGTGAAAACCCATTGATAGTTGATTTTTCAATGTATACCAATGTAATATTCTATGAGCTGTATAAAGATTTTTATCCTTAAACCATCCCTTAATCACCTACGTCATTGTAATTCCATTATAGTCAGAATGAGCCTCGAGATTTTTCTAAACAATAATAAAGAAAACAAAAAATTAATATTTATTTTCATTTAACGCAATCCTTATAATTGGTTTACATTTCAATTGAAAAATTAATTACGGATTGAAAGGAAAAGAAAAAATAATTTCCAATAAAAATATAAATATTTTGACTGTTAATAAAGATAATAATTATTATGTGAGCTATTGTGAAATAAAAGGTTATTTTTTCCCGTAATATATATATTTATAACGTATTTCGTGTTAAATGTGCATAAATACAAACAATTTAAGAAATTAGCAATGCTAATTTTAATTAACAAGTAAATATATTTATTGCTTTTTTGCAGGCTGTAATTATTTTGTCATGAGCTAATTTAAATTTAATTGATGTATTTAACATGCTAATTTTAATACAGTATACTCTCGATAATATTCTTACCCCAACTCTTAACAAAACTATTACTTATTATTACAAAATATTGTTTTTATGTCAAAACCAAATCATTTTTCATTGTTTTCCTGTTCCTTATAAAGAGTATATAATGTATAGTAAATTATGCTGCACTAAATGACCATGATCTTAATACGAGGACAGTTAAGGATTTCCCATATGACTACACAATTCCGTAGATATAATTAAAAATTAGATAATTTTTCTGCTATTGATATACCATATGATTGAAAAATCCTTACTTTCGGAGAAAAAAAATTCCTTTCTTTCCAATCGTATGAATCAGTATTGATATCGGAATTCAAGATTAATGACAAACTGTAGGATAAAATCAAATATATGTTATCAATAACAAGGTTGATCAAAATTAAAATCTTGGCAATAGAGATCATTTGTCATATGGAATTTCTAATTATCAAGCCAATTTGTGCAAGTTCAATTCGCAATCAGTGCTAATATGAATCATAATATGCATAATAATTAAAATTAAGTTAATTTTTCCACAATTAATCTACGTCACAATCTTGACCATCCCTGCTAAATGAATAATAGGTCAATTATAGTGACAGTGATTGAAAACGCCCTCATCATAAAACTACTCCTTGCTCCAACGAAAAACCAAGAAAAAAAGAAAAGTATGAAGGGCAATCGATTTAGGCGATGCTGCTCTGCTGTAATACACTTTTATCGCTAATTATAGCAATCAATGTTCTATCGATGATATAGATTAGAATGCTCTTGGGAACTTTTTTGCCGATAGCAGTAGACATGTGGCTATTTTTTATGCGGAAATCATGTAATTCTCTATTATTTTCTCTTTTATTTTTAATTATTATTATTTCCTTTGTTTGTCCAAGGACCCGTCTGATGATGATGGTTCTTTTTTTTGTTGGCCGTCACACTCACTAGCATTGATGAAATTTATTTATGTTCTGAGAGAATAATAATAAGCGTAACATTGATAGATTATATTACAGCTGATTCACTCAGGGTTTATTGATAAATCGATCATATGATCTAGGAAGGGTGATGGTTAAGTTGATTGACGGTCAGAGTACTCATCGTCCTATTTAATGGAAAGATAATTGAGTTATGTAAAAAATATATACAGTTTGTAACCTTATTATCAGTGCAATTATAATTTTAGCTGGTTATGAATTATTTACCAGTTTATAAATATGCATGAACATTCAATAGAATTTTTCTTATATTTTTTTGGCAAGATATACGCATTCGATGAACTTGATTATCACTTTTATCTTGTTTAAAATCGTAATTATAGTTCAAACTTTAAGAGCTCATTGTGTATGATCACGTACAATTTATATTAATCAGCAGTACTAATGAAGAAGTGTATATTTTTCTTGGCTATTGATCGAGTTATATCAATAAATTACACTGCAATGACCTTGCTTAATTAAGAAGCAATTAGCTTTAGGTTAATATAAATCTTCATAATTTCCAATCTATTTATAGCGAATGCGTTCATAATATCAATAATTATGTTATAAATGGATTGTTTGAGAAATTTATTTGTTTTTAAAATTAAACTTCTTTTGGAATTCCGTAATAAATGTCCGCAAGAGTTGGAAAACTAAGAAATGATAATTAAGTATCAAATCTTATTTTTATATTTTTCTTATCCAAGGCTTTGACGCATTTTTACGGCTAAATATCTATATTAATGTAATACACAATAATTTGTTACCAAGAAGAATTTAATTTATGTTAATCCTTAAAATAGGCGCAGCTTTTAGTCATAATTAGCTGCGAGTCATAGATATTATAAGAGATAATTGAGATAACAAAATATTAATCCTGTTCTAAAATTACGTTATTTGACCACTTCTCAATTAAATTAAATTGACCAGATAAAAAATATTATCTTACAAATGCATAAAAATGCTAGATTATATTTACAGTTTTATCTAAACAATTTTATCCTGATAAAATTAAAGAGACTTGACCACCAACGTAATTCTTGACCACAATAAATTGGAATTTTGATTGGTTATCTAAAGTTACTGTATGCAATAAAATCTCATTTGAGAAATTTATTCTGGTGGAAATTTTCTTGAGTGGCCAATTTACCTTATTCATTTAACTTTATAACAAGTTTATTTGAAAATATTTTGAATTATTATCGGATTTTTATTCAATAATTCGGTTTAGTTTTCAAATATTTTTCTTTTTATTCAACATTTTTCATATAATTGTGTAAAAATAGAATTTATGTTAATTACAAGTTAATTGAGCCTTGAATTAAAAAATATTTCGATCAAAATTGCTCCGAACTATTTTTATATTTGGGTATATTCTGTGAGATTTATAAGACTTATGTATTAAGTTATCCTTCGCCTAACAATTTGCCAGATTATAAATTGTATGTTAGATCATTTTATAATGATATGTTATATTTTGAAACGCAATATTTTTGGCATATGACCATGCACATACTTTTCCTCTCAGCAGCCAATAAATATTATACTGATATAAGACTCAAAATATATAGTTATTATAATTTTACATAATTTTAATAATAAAATATTTAATATTTTATGAGTTATGTCATTGAAATTGGCATCAAGTTATAAATGTAACAAGCAAAAAAATTAGCCCTCATTACATTTAAATCAGACATGTCTCGCAAATAAGCAAAAAGATACATGATCAAATATTTTCAATGATTATATTGACGAACTGATCAATTATTACGATTTGATTATTTTTATTATTATTTTTTTCCGTTAAACTTGATGTTCAGCCTTAAAGACAACTTTCCACCCTGACATAACCGGGCTGGTTCAGCAAACTGTAAGGCCATACGCATATTATCTATATAAAAATTAGCGCTGATTAAAATCGCACCTATCATCATTGTCAAAACAGTTAGATTAATATCAAAATTATTTATATTAAATAAATAACAACTTTTTGAGTGATTTTTTTGCGAAGCAATTAATTTAGTGATCGATTGAAAAATAAATGTAGATTTTTATTCGCAATATAACCCCGAAATTATTTTTTTCCCGCTAATTAAGTGAGGGTATAATTAGATAAAAGAATGATACTTTCTAAATTATAACGTACAATTTTTCATCCTTGCTGTGCATCGTAGTCAATGTCATTTTTACTAATTGGCAAATCTGGCCCTCATACGGTAGATTTTGATTTATTGTGTTGTGTGTGACCCTGTAGTTTGAAATAGTGAGTTCCAGGAAAGTAGAGTTCAATAATCTATTGGTTAGTTTTGAAATATTATTGAATAAAATATTGAGGAAAATAGAAAAATAATTGACAGAAAAAATCATTTTAAAAATTAGCACTACTTCTAAATAAGTAGAGATAATTTAAATAGGAAGTAGGCTAATTATTTATTCAAAATGGGCACAGGATAAATAATGATATATTTTAATAGCAATGTTACATAAGAGATGTCAATAAAGATTTTACATTATTTTTGAATATTATTCTAATGCTTTAATTATTATAAATAAATAGATATTTAACAAAATTCTTGTTCGAATTGATAGTTTGCATAATGAAATTATTTATAAATTTCATCATCATTGTTTAGCATTAAGTTGAGAGAGACCAAGTAGACTGCTATTATATGTAGTTTATTCAGGTAGAATTACTAAATCCATTAAAAACTGTAATAAAATCAAATTTTAATTTAGTTACTGTTTGTTTGCTGTAAAATATATGTTGGAAGAAATTATAATTTTAAACTAGCAAAATTAAAATGATTCTTGTGCTCAAACTGTAAACATTGTCAGAAATTAGAACGTGGTATTTTTAATGAATTCTATTGGTATATATATTGGTTAAGTTTAAACCAATATATTTTGCATGAATGCAATGATTATTGATAAATTTCAAGTTGACACTTTTTCATTTTAGCCCCACAATAGCTCACTGGTTAGAGTGCATGACTCTGAACTGGGGTTCGAAACTTTGACCCGGTGAGCAAAGATTTGTTGATTGCGATGGGTCCGTCACCTATCCTGTAAAGTATCAGACGCGTAGCATTGCCTCCACCGACACACCAAGGTTAAACACTGCTGAAATCCCTACGGCTCGGCAGTGTTTCGAAGGGGGGAGGGGTTTCATGAAAATGTCATTTTATGGACTTTTATTACCAACTAAAAATATTGAAGCTTGTTGTAAATTGTTTGAAAATTCTATTTTACTGTATAACAAGATAGAAATAACGTATTTTATCAGATGACTTACCAGTCAAAATTTTAAATGAGACTGGCTGGCTACTAAGGGATCTCTGCAAGTTAAATCAATATGGCAGTTTATAACGCCTTTAAAAGGGAACGATAATAAATCAAGATAGTAACGAGCACAAAATTTGAAATATATATTTTTAATTAGATATCTATTATTTTGTTCTATTTTATTGTTTGTTTATCCCTTTTAGCTTTGTTTGCTTATCTTAGTAATTAAAAATCAACAAGATATCATTCGCTAATGAGATTCACGTAGCTCATAAGCATGAAGACACATAGTCATGCTCAAACTATAGGACATATTTTCAATTTAATTTCAGACATATTCGGGTGCATTTTAAACCAAATAAATACATAACCGTGCGCTATAGATCCGTTCCTATGACTGGTGACTGAACAATGTAGATCAGTGAAAGCAGAAAGCTTAAAATTGCTCTTGAATAGAAACTTCTAATTCATTAATTTAACGCAAAAGTTTTGAATAAAAGTTGAGAACAAATCACAAAAATAGATATAATTTGTGCATTCATTTCAACCAAACTCTCTATTAGTATATAAACTGTTCGTTTGTTATATTCATTTTGTACTATTTGTTCATTTAATAAATCTACCAGAGCCAGGAATCAATGTCCGCAAACACTCTCTTATCAATCTGATGACTAGAGCCTGAATCCTCCTTCCGCGGAGCTCTCTTATCAGTCCGATGACTGAAGCTTAATGAAGAAACCAGTTCTGCTCTAAAATTCTAAAACATTTGATTATTATTTGCTCGAAATTCAATTAGATATTAGAGATTCATTGATCTTGTTAAATTATGTTTTTTCACCAAAATAAAATTTTTTGAAAAAAATTCCATTATTTCATTAAAAATATTATTCAGCTTGATTATATGAAAAAAATGATAACTTTGTTTTTGTAAACTTTATGGTTTTGCCACAAAACACAATTTAATCTTGCCAAAAACTAAGCTTGAACTCAATTATGACCCTCTTAGTGTGGCCATTCGCCGCTACAAATTTGCACGCAGAACACACTAGCCCTAAGTGTTAATTTGTCACCGAGTAAATCGGCAAACGCGAGGACACACATCATTGCCACACCTGTAATCCGGGTCGTACAGACAAAGTCAAAAATGTGTGTTTCAAACTGAGTAATAGCCGTTAACTTATTTTTTGATAACTTCTTGTCTTTTTCTATTATTTTTTTATTAATATGGAATCAAATTATTGTTTGAATAAAAGTTTAATTAATTGTTCACAAAATTATTTTAATCTCAACTCTTGTGTCAATAGTTTATTAATCGGATTAATAAACTCAGAAATTTCTATAATTTATTTCGAAATAATTCTCTTAACAGTTAATAACAATGCATTCAAAGTTCAATCTAGCATCTTTTGAAAATAATCACCCATATATCACCAACGTACATTGATACATGATCGCGGCCGCCATCCATTGCGAATGCGCCAGGTCTAACGACGCCCAGGAAGCATCCCCAAATGCCACAAAATGTGTTCTGGGCATTCATCGCTATACTTCTCGCGGCTTCGAAAAAGTTTGTGTTCATCAGTATAGCCTTCTCACAAAATTCAATTAACCTTGCTTCATCAACAGCATTTTTCATATAGCTCTCTCTGATTGTTGGTTTGATGTAAGCATGGCTTTTCAAAATCTCGGATTCTGTTTTCATATGACCCGGCACCTATTAATTGATTCAATAAGGTTTGCTTTGAACACAATTGAAGCAAACATTTAATGCCATTAAAGATCAAAATGTTTTCACTGCTGTTTGAAAATAGCCTTTACTTACATCATCCACTAATTGACTCGGATTATCTATTCGATCGAATGTTTTTACGAAAAAAGTATGCCAGTTTATTATCTCGCCATCGTTTGACCCCTGGTCTACCGATCTACTGTGCTGTTTGTGTGTCGCTATTTGAGAAAATTTTTATAAACAAGCTCATTTCATGAATAAAATTGAATAGAATTTTAGCAAGGGCAATGGTCTTGAATAATTATAACTTTAGTTTGCGGACATTAATCTTTTCGGAATATTGTGAAAAATAATATAAATTCTAGTATAAGACACAAATTACCTGCCGTGTCGATATAATCCAGGCCAGCTTGGGCACCACTGCCAGCTAGATAACTTCCGAGAAATCCGCCTGCAATCGCACCGGCAATACTGCCAACAATGGCACCAATTGGAGCCCCAATCAGAGCACCGATTCTCCCGAAAAAAGAGCCAACACAGGCCCCAATTTGTGCGCCTAATATTGTAGCGCCGTACGCACCGACAGCCGCACCGCTCCATTCGCCGGCAATGGATGCAATTGTTTTAATGGTCTCTTCCGGTAAGACATGATTCACATCAGAATTCATGTCTTCATATATGGCGGCGCAGATTCGCAGGCCATCCGTCACCAGAGCCACAATAAACAGTGCTTTTCCAACAGCTTTCAGACACTTGTCCAGTCGGTCTGCGCACGCAATTAAGCTTGCTGGAACGGCTATGTGCGGGTTATTAGCGTTTGATTTTCCACTTGGATCTATGTTAATATGTGGCAATTTAGAGATCCCAAGCCCATCGTGCGGGTTGTCGAAGCGAATAATCTGTGCACCTAGATAATCGAACGAATTGAGATAGGGTAATTTTAGATTTGGTATCAGGCTAATAAGTTCGGTCAATAGAAAATAATTGTTCCGTCACACTTATTCCTTATCAATTCAGAAATATTTCGTTACATCCAGGTGTTTTCAGTTATCAAAATAGAAAGCTTAAATTTGAAAAATTCAATTTCACTGTTCACTTGAATCAGGGTTGTGCAAAATTGGCCAAGATAATGGTGGTATAGCAGGTTAATTTGAAAACAGATTAACACAAAAAGTTACCAGTTATATCTGAGCAATAATTCAATTCAGCCTGTTCCCAATTTCAACCTTACCGATTGGTTGGTGAGTGTACTTTCCAATTCTGCCCAGGGTCATATCAATGAGACCAGCACGCGTAGCTTTATTCAAATGCTCAGTGGGAATGAGCCTGTACCTTGTTTGAACTGTTTTTGATATTGTTAACGATTCAAGAAATTCGCTAGTTGGTCTCAGTATGACAGTGGCCCAGGTCTCTTTTTCCGAATCGTCCTTTATTTCAGCCATTGTCTCGAAATAAGTTACACAAGAATTACAAGTGTTTTCGTGTCGTTATTATACAAAAACTTAATTATTTAACTATCGGTTGAAAACAATGCAATGTCTGAACGAATGTGTTATTCGTGTTATTTATGTCTATGGCCTACGTGTGAGATATGTCTGTCAGTAGGGATGGCCAAGGTCGGCGAAGCAAGGGGGGGAAGGGGAGAGTAAAATAGCGGATTTTCGGCTCAAAACCCTAGTGAGGGTATAGGGGAGAGTATTTTGAAAAACAAGATGGCCGCCACAATGGCGTTTAAAGTCGAAAATGGCGATTTTGACCGAATTTCGACCAATTTCAGCGTATATGTGGCGAGAAAAACTCGAGGGGGGTATTTTTAAGCTAAAAAACAGGTTCTGTTTTCAAAACCGTAGGGGGGTATTTTGCCAATTTTCAAACCTATGGGGGTATTTTGGCTATACCCCCTTGGCCATCCCTAGTCTGTCAGGAATAAAAAATATACTTTAATTCTTGGTTACCTCGAAATCTATTATATGAATTATGTTGATTCATATCTTAGTTGCTTGTACTATAAAAGCGGATTATAATTTATTTATTGCTCATGTGACCTTGATACTTAATCTATAAGTAGTTAATCATCATTTTTTAAAATAGTAAATGTTTTTACGAAGTAATGTAAAAATATATTTCGAAAAAGAAGCTGAAAATATCAACAGTAAGCCAACAAAAGATAGAGATGATCAAGATGGTATAATGAACAATAAATAGAATCAAGTTGAAAACTAATAAATACAGGTACTTTTGTAAGCTAGGCCATTGCAATAACACTTTCATGAATATAACTAAATGATCAAGAATAGATTTCAAATGTATTGTATGATTTTTATATAAGGCTAGGTTAGTTTTTGGCATAATCAGGGTATTTATTAGCTATGTATATTTCCTTGAATAGGAGTTTACATGAATTCAATACATATGGACTCGAATGGACTGATTCGCACATTAAATGGTTTTTCAATGAATATAATTATTATTCGTTTGATATAAACAGAAGATTTGGGAATATTTACACAAATAATAGCCAACCGTTTGATAAAGTGTTTCAATTAGTTTTATTCTTAGGGGTCGGCGGAGAAAATTATGAAGAACTGGAAGCATTTGAAGGACAGGTATTGAGTTTGGGAGAGGTGTACGATTGGAAATGCTCTGTATTTATCATAGATTACGTCAGAGTTTACAAATGGACTGAAGAATATGTCAGTCCTTACAGAAAAACTGAGACCAAGAGATCGGCCGCTGATATATGCGATGCGATTATGCCTTCAGTCAGAGCTGACATTCCGTCCATTATTTCGATTCTATCTATTATTTTAATAGTTTTTTCAATTTTATTATTTACTGTAATATTGTTTGTCTTTTATTTATTTGTGAGACAAAAGAAAATTCAGAGGAATAGTCAACGAACTGGTTCAGTTTACTATGATACTACGGAGTAACATGATTATATGAGCCAGAACATTATGAAAACTCTTGACAGGACACTCAAAGGTCTATGTGTGACGGCGTTTTCTGATTTTGTCTTTTGCAATTTATCACCTAGTACTTGGATATTTCATATATAAATTTCTAGAATTGCATATGAGATCAAATTAATTTTTTTGTCTAATGAAACTTAAAAAGAAATTTGCCAGGATCATTATCACTTTCGAATATTCTGAGCATAGTTCTCCACTTTTCTTAAAACTGAACTGGCTATTTTTAAATACCAATCCGTTAATTATAATTTATAGGTCTATTAATCAAATTGAATTGAGTTCTCAAAAAATATGTTCAGTTTCAACACTTATATAACAAGCAAGAAAGTCGGCATGGACAATTTTACCTATAAATGTTGAATTGGCATCCAAAAACTATATGGATAACTCGATTCTCTGCAAAAGAATTAATTACTGGAATAATATTCCATTAGATATAAGATCTGAACGAAGTCTAAAGAAATTCAAAGAAAGACTTAAAGAATTTAATTTTGAAATAATTTAATTTTATTATTACTCTAAATATTTACGTATGGCTTTCAAAGAATACCAGTCTTACTGATTGAGATGCCAATAAAGTTGTATATGATTTGATTTTTTATAAACTGTAAAACTTTTGCAAAACATAAATTAATGGATTTCTATGTCATTGCGTGAATTGGTTTATAAATTATTTTAATTTCAAAAAGCTACATTATCTGTAGAACCAGTGATAGGCAATGGCGGGTAAAGGGGGTAACCCCTCTGTGATTTTGGCCGAGGCTCGAGGACAGGGTTTTTATGGGGAAAAACAAAGTTTTTTATGGAAAAATCGGGGTTTTTAGGGGAAAAACCTGTTTTTAGGGATTATGTACCCCCTTGTTTTTTACAAAATTTTTGGCTTACCACCCCCCCCCCCCCACTATGTTATTGCCTAGTTATGTTGCAAAACTAAAATCATTTCCGAAATGATTGCGAAAATAGATATAAAACAACCGAAACATAAAACAGAAAAAACTCCTTTCAATACGTCTTCCAATTCTATCGTATATTCAATGCTCTCTTCAGTCATATTATTATCGATTTTGTTTGTGAGTCTTCCCATATATATCAACATCAGTCGAGAGATTGAATCTTCGAAAGCAATTAAACCATTTTCGAAGAGAATGACAACTCTATAGAAATGCAGACAATATTCAATCAATTAATTATTAAATTTTTAAACTGTTTGTTCATCGATGAAAAATTACTAAACATAGTCAGGCTAACTTATAGGTCTTAAAATTTGTGGAGATTAGTTCCAATTATATTTTGGTCAAGATTAGATTTGATAGTGATGTGACCTAGACAGAGGACAAAAAATTACGGACAAGATGTATGGTATAGCACCGGTCTTTAAACCAGAGATAGCTAATGGAGGGTACAGGGGGTGACCCCCTGAGAGTTTGGCTAAGGCTGACCTCCCCCTCTGTTTTTTCTGGTTTTGGTGACGAAAACACAGAAAATACGCTTTTTAGATAAAAAATTATTCATTTCACCCCTTTTGTCCAAATTTTGTGGATTACCCCCCCCCCCCTGTCGTCAGACCCACTGCCCATCTCTGCCATTAAACCAAGACTATTTTGTCAATAACTCCCATTGCACCTCCCTCGAATTTGTAAAAAATGTAATCATCGATAAAAATTAGCAAAATTTTTTTTAAATATTTTAATACAGTTATGTATAGGCCTGAAAAAACGTTCAGCCTAGCCGTGTATAGCAGTCAGGTGTCAACAGAAGAAAAAGGGGGCTATAAATTAAAAAATTGCGAATAAAATTTTGATTATATATTCTTAAGCAAAAGTCCCACTTTTTCGTCTTCTATTGGCGTCAGTCTGTTATATACGCCTAGGCTGAGCAAGTTTTAGCCCCGGCTCTGGGAATTAGATATACTTTTGTGTGATTTCTCGTCTAAACGGATGGTATTTATCGATTGTAAAACTCGAATACATTTCATAGTATTTATTGTCCGAAAGAATAAGATTTTTATATTTTTGTTGAAAATAATATAAATATATAATGTTTTCGCTTCTGATAATAGCGACGAGATTTCCCTGTATTATAGATTTTATTATATTTTTATTCCATAGGAACCGATCGAAACGTTGGTAAAAACTACTGAAATCCGGGTAATTCTTAGAAATTATTCGATTCTCAAATGATTTATAATAGTATTCATTGAATGCTTTCAAATCATTCAACGCATCTCTGCCTCCGATTAATAGCTGTTTATTGTCTATAATGTCATCCAATGTCTGAACC